>VCJC01003431.1:32834-54109 GCA_024140195.1 Backusella luteola | reverse complement strand
TGTACATTCAAGCCCCGGGGCACGTGGGACACCAAAGAGGGGACACTAAAATTATCTGCCCTCTACAATTTCAATGCAGTAATTACTAAATATGGATATACCATATATGGGAGCCCCTTGATTCCTCTGTTTGCACCAATTGAAAAGCCACAATGTCCGAGGCGGACTGATTTCAATCCACGCTAGAAGCGTTTGTGGTGGGGCTGTAAATGTATGCTTATGACATCCTCCTAGCCACTCTCTTTCTCTGACCACATAAACTAGATCAAATGGTTGTACGTATTAGTAAAAGCACATTGGATGGATATTTGGATAAGAGATGGGAGGAAAATACAATCATAAAATAGGGATTTTAAAGGATGGATTTTTTATTTCTTGAAAAAACATGAGCAATGGGGATGAACTGATCAAGCAAAGCACTGAATTAACATGCTCTTGATATATAGCAAGGAACTTTCAAGCGTCAAGTCGAGGTTGGCCGTGTTATTCTCATCAATTACGGTCCCGATGCCGGTAAATTGGCTGTCATTATTGACATTGTTGATCACAACCGCGTAAGTGCTCGAGTGTGAATTGTGAAATAAAAGGTTTAAAGGAGAAGTGCTCATGAAAGTGTGTGTTTTAGGCTCTCATTGATGGCCCCACCACTGGTGTCTCTCGCCAATCTTTCCCCTTCCGCCGCATGGTCTTGACCCCTCTTGTCGTCAAGAACCTTCCCCGTGGTGCCGGTAACAAGGCTCTCGCCAAGGCCTTGGAGAAGAACGAAACCGTTGCTGCCTGGAACAAGTCTTCTTGGGCCAAGAAGCTCGAGCAGCGCAAGGTTCGTGCTGGTTTGACCGATTTCGATCGTTTCAAGTTGTTGAAGTTGAAGAACCAGGTAAGCTAAACTTACTACCGGGTATTTTAAGGGGAACTTGTACTAATCTTATTCTTCTATTAGCGTCGTTTCGCTGTTGGTTCTGCTCTTAAGGCTGCCAAGAAGTCCGCTTAAATTCAATACTCAACAATCATTCTCCCTCTCGTTTTTTTTCATTGGATCGTTTTACGAAAGAGCACAGTGTCTCTTCGCAAAGGAAACAATAAATCGCCGTATAAATATATATATAAACATCCATGTATTATGTGTCTGTTTTGAAGATGATATCAAGGTCTTTCGATCAATGGGATATAAGGTGTAATGGTTGTGGTATTAGAAATCAATTGCTGGAAAAATGCCAGTCATTTTCAATTAAAGTATGAAGAAGGCATGCTTCGTCTTCTTCTTTACTACTTTTACTGAGGGGGTAAAAAACGGTGGAGAGTTATTATTGGATACTTTTTTTTCTTCGTTACCATTGTACTTGTATTTTAAAATCACTTACTTTCTAATAAACGCATGCGAAAATGAAATCATGCATAAAATTATCAAACCGACGCTTTCCACTTTATTAAAAAGGCACAAAATGATGCCCACAGTTTGTATGAATACGATGATATCATTTATAGAGTGGTTTAAATGGTATTTACAATGAAGAATATAGAATAAAGGAGGTGTCCTCTATAAGACGAATATCTCTAAAACATTAAAATTTACAGCATTATTTTTATTTTAGTTGGGGCTTTATAAAAAAAAATCAAATTACAGGTATATTTTAACTTGCAGCACGCTTCTCTTTGCGTCTGGCAATACGTCGATTAGTATAATTATTGTTACTCTTTCTAGCAATGTCATGAATGTTTCCAGGTACAGGTCTCATCTTGACTTCTAGCTGGTTTCCATTATGATCCACTGCAATGTATTTATCACCATCCTTGTATCCAGCATTTTGTGTTCCGGTTGAATGGCTCGGAGTACCTGTAGGATACACTCGTTGGGTATTAGGGGAGACACTTCGGTGACGAGGTAAAGGTTTTCCGGATGGTAATTGTGCTCGTCTTGTTTCGATAAAGCCTTCTTGAATTGCGGGTGATTTTGATCCTTCATCTTCTTCTGGTATACTATTTGCTGTTCTTGGGATGAAGTCACCTTCGAGTAATGCATGGTCTCTCAAAAATTGTGAAAGTTCAGTCCAGCCACCTCCAACACGTACCATGACCATTTTACTTTTCAAAACACGACAGTAAGCTAATTTGGGATTAACATTACCAAACCAGTAACGACCAACCTCGCCAGGAACCATTTTAACCTTGACGCGATAGGGTGTTTCGTTAACAATGCGTCCAATTTCAATATCCAAGTCGTTCTGGGGATCGGCCACATATATATTGAGCGGTTTTTTGGCGGTAGTTCTTGACTTAGTCTTGAGATGAGTGGCAGATTTTGACGGTTGATGGCTTTGAATAGGTGGTGCTAAAAATCGGCTACTGGTTGTTCTGCCAGGAGAATGCATGAATGAGGATGATGGCGATGAGGAAGACGAAGATGAAGTCAATCTACCAGATATGGAAGGAGTTGTTCTTATTGTTGATGTGCTACTATTTGTGGGAGACATTCTAGAGTGTCTTGCCAGTGTTAAATCAGCCCGATCTCTCAATAAAGAGGATGCCTTTCGCGTAGGGAGCGAAGACTTTCGAATACGAGCTTGTTGGTCTTTGGGATCTGCACTTGTGTCGACAGCGCGGCTTAATTCAATTTTACGAGTTTTATACTTCTTCTTGATGGTATTCCATTTAGACTGTAATGCTTCCAAATGAGAAGAAACCTCTGCACCTTCATCATGCTGTGCGGCTTTAGTTGAAACTTCCTTAGCTATTTTTAAGCTCTGAACAACCTTGGACTCGTAGTACTTGAAACGTGCATCAAGTTCGATCAATTTGGCATGTAGATCTGTGCGGCTGACACCGTTACCAATCAAAGTGGCATGGTGAGGAGTTGCCTTGATCAGGGCTTCTTCTAAAGCACTTTGGAATAGCTCCACATCGTCGGTCGCACTCAAATATTTACCGATGTCTAATGCTTTCTCCAGTTCAAGTTTTTTGTTTGACATGAGAGCATTTAGATTGCCAACCGATTCCTTAAGCTCCAAGTGCTGACGAGTAAAGGTAATATCCATGTCCTCTGTCATCATTTCTTGAATGTCATCCATTTCCTTGTTGATTTGGATTTTGGAGTCCTTTTCTACGCTGTTCAATTTCAAAAGCATATCCTCTATTTCTGGTTGACGTAACATGGAAGACAACGGCTGAACAACTACCACAACCTCGTTGACACAAGTACTGCTACCATGGCTTGTATTTCCTTGTAGCTCCTTCTCTGACTCTTTCTGGGTATTGAGGTCGGCTTCGTAAATTTCAGTATTACTGACACCAAGGTTTTTGATACTTTTTTCGTCATTACCTATCTCGCTTCCTGTCTCAAAGTCACTGAGTCTACTTTCAAGATCTTCCAAATCAGAGTCGTCACTGTTTGTACCATATTTGACCTCTTCGAAAACACGCAAGCTAGTGATGATTTCTCTAGCCTCACCCACAGTAGATGTCACTGACTTCATCTTTCGAGCCATGGCGATACCTCTCATAGTCTTTTCAACAGTATTCTTTACTGTCTTCAACTCTTCGTTAACCAGATTCCATTGAGACTGAACTTTACTAGTGGATTCTTCTAGAGCACTTGTGAGGTGGGATAACACAGAGTGCTTCATTTCGCCTAGTGATGTAGTGGCCGAGCCTTGATCAATGTTGGACTCTTCAATAGATGCCTTTTCATTAATCTCGGCTGTTATGACATTGAACGATTCAATGGTTTTTTCAAAATCGGCCATTTTCTTGGATAAACCACAGAGTTCCACTTCGGCTTCATGCTCATCAGATGAATCATCCACCAAAGAGTATACATTTTGGATTGCCTGCTGACAGTTTTCTAACCAGTTCAGAATGCTATCTCCAGATTTGTCATGACCCAAAATACGGCGCATCAAATCATTCAAACGCTTCTCTGACTTGATCTCTTTATCCAAAAGGAATAAACTAGCCGAGAGGGTATCAAGCAAGCTTTGGTTGTTATCCAGTTTTACAATAAAAGGCTTTACAATGGTATCGAGGTAGCTATTCAATTCCTTTTGTCTGGCCTCAGCATTGGATAAACCAGCCATACACGTTTTGTAAACCGGCTCTACGAGAGGACTGTTTTGGATGATTGCCTCAGAACGATTAGACATTTTAACCAATTCATCTTGTACGATAGATTCAACCTCTGCAACAAACTTTTGACCTGTGAGATTATCGACCTGCTTTTGAGCTAAACCATGCTTCTCCTTGAGTAACTCGTTTGTCTGAACTAATTTTTGCTTCAATTCAGTGAGTCTAGTAGAAAACATATCCGCATTGGCCTTTGTAGAGTCGCTATCCTGATATGCACTTGCTAATTTAGAAGTAGCCGCCAAGAATTGCTGTAACTGTGCATTCATATCAACCAAAGTACTAGAGTCTTTCTGAAAGAAATTTGGAAGGACATCCCCATCGATCGATTCAAACGAATTCAAATGCTGGTCAATCAAAGCCAGTTCAGAACCCACAGATGTCATCGAAGAGCTCAATTCGAACCATTTATGGGTGTTATCCACAAAGTTTTTGTCATTTGCCACTCCAGCCTTGAACTGTTTCCACTCTGTGTCAAGTGGATTTTGTTGCACATCTACATCCTCCAAGTTTGACACTTTGTTAAGCTGAAGAAAGCGATAAAAGGATCGAAGCTCGTCATACTTTTCAAGCAAAGGGTCAAAGCGGGCACAGATATTGCTGTACATATTATCAACGTTTTCTATTTCTCCCTTATCCTTTGCTTCATCACCACAAATATGACCAGATTTCTTCTTGAGTGAATCCAATTCGCCTTGAATGGTGTTCATAGCGGTTTGTAGCTCCTTGGCATTAGCAAAATATTCATTCTTGAGTCTGGCATTGTTGGCATCAGTGACATGCTCTTGTAAGACTTGCTTGAGCTGATCGAAATCTTTTGTTGCAGTTTCAAAGAGCTGCTTCATCTGATCCAGTTCAGGCACGGTTTCATCACCAAGTTGTTTGCATTTTGACTCCTCATCACTTAGACGATATCTGATAGGTGCCAAAGATTGTGAATCAATACAATGTACTTGGTTTTGCCACTCGGATGCCACTTCTTCCGTAATCAATGCAATATCAGTAGACACAATGGTATCATTCAACTGAGTGCACTGAGCTTTGAAGTCGTCCACCATTTTGAAGTATTCAGAACGGCGTAGTAACGTCAAAAGTTTACGTTTCACTGTATCACTCCTGTCACAAAGCTGAGTACAGGCAGTATCGATTGATTGTTGGGTTGATTTAATCCTATCAATACTTTCTGCGGCTTCTTCATTACCAGAACCATCCATATGCTGTTCAATCATCACGATATACTTGCTAGATGACTCCTTTAAAGAAATGACAGAGTTGTTGTAAGTAGAAATAGCTGACTGAGTAGCACCTGCTGTTGTAACAGATTCACGCAGGGATTCAAAATCAATATTGGAGCTGGCCTGTGCAACATGGCTTAACATTTGGTATAATCCATCAAGAACCTCAGCTTTAGATTGAATCCATTCTAAAACACCTTTAGACTCGGACATATAATTCTCTTCAGCTGCTCTGCGGCGTGAAAGTCTCTCCTTCGACTTTAGGATTGACTCGAGTGTACCCGAAAGTTCGTTCAAGCGCGAGACACGTGCGTGGACTATTTCTTTAACTTCGACATTATGGGCAACGTCTTGTTCTCTACTATGGGGATCATGATCACGGTAGTGTCTGACTGGATAAATCAACAAGGTGTCTAATTGCTGATCTAGTTGCTTGACGGACTCTTTATAGGTTTGTAATTCACGATCCAATTCATCATTCTTCCCATTTGCTGCCAAAAAGCGAGACTTTGTAGTTTCAGCAGAAGACTCCAGTTTGTTGACATCATCGAGACAAGTAGAGATAATTGCTGATTGTTTTAGAATAGATTTTGCAAACTCCTCGTGATTTTCGATTCGGGTAATAGCTTGTTCAAGTGCAGATTTCTTCTTGAATGTTACTTCTGTCAATAGCAAAGTGTTTTGCTCCCTAACTGAAGATGTCTGAAGCTGAGCAAGCTCGTTTTGAAGAATCTGAATGGACTGAACTTGCTTTAGAATAGCACTATGGATGTCATCAATTCCGCTGGCATCATTGCTACGAGTTGACCATCGCGCCGTTTCTTGAATAAATGATTCCGTCTTTTCATCCAAGTGATTGCACTGTTTAAGCTCTTCGTCTGCTTTACACTCCCAGTCATGCCTCAGCATCAAAAAGTTTACTTCTGAAAATTGCAGTTTGATCATGTCCTGCGTCTTTGTAACCAGCTTCTCAGTCTCATTTTGGCGATTTAAAAAGAAAGGTGGACCCGTTTTGAGCTCACGGTAGGAAAGTTCCATCTTTTCAAACGCGTGTGTCAATTCTGAAAGTACCTCTTCTGCATAATGGCGAACGTTTTTATCATGAACGGCTAGACGTGCTGAAAAACCATCAAGTGTTTTATCTTCATGGTCAACTTCGTCTTTCGAGATCCAGATGCTTTTTTCATTCATCAATTCTCGGATATCTTCTTGTACAGAGATGAGACTGTTTGCAAGATCGTCCAGTTTGGTCTCCCATGCAAGACGATCACTTACTGCTTGAACTCTCGCGGAATGATCTGCTGAAAGAACATTCAAGTCTTGATATAATTTCAACATTTCAGTCGATACAGCATTTAGAGGGCTCTGATCAATAGAATCACATCCAGACTCTTTAATTTGCGATGATACTTGGTGTATGAATTCCAAGAGTGGCTCCACCTCCAAACTGGATACTTTCTGCGAAATGCTCTTATCTTGTTCTAGGAACTGCTCTATTGTATCAGAAGTTATAGGACAAACTGTAGCATACGCATCCAATTGATTTCCAGTAATTTCTTCTGCCAAATCGTGGATTACTGTTGTCAACTTGGTTCCCTCCTCAACATATCGATCCACTAGTTCACTGTATTCGAGCGTTGTTGTCAACTTTTGGAAAAGTTCACCAAGTCGCTTTGCCAACTCTTGTAAGTCACTGTAGGTTTTGAAAACATTGTTGGATATTTCGGTGTTGATTTCATCATCAGCTGTAGATGGACGAGTAGCTCTTGCATCCTCATTACAAATAGGGAAGGGCAGGTTAGCACCTTTAATCAAAATAAAATAAAAAAGTTAGAATGCTTATCCAAACAATGATGATATAAATATTTACCTTTATTTGCCCAAAATTCCAACACTTGTTCACTAAAACTACGGAGCCTTCCCTCCAAATCTTCTTTCTGGGATGTGTCAATAGTACGGATTGCCTGTTGGAGTTCAGATAGTAGTTTCTGACCTTGAGAATCCAAAACTGTGGCCTGTTGAGAATACAAGGTCAATGCTTCATGCTGTTCAATAACACCTTGGGTATATTCAAGTAGATCTAGAAGATTAGAGAAGCTCTGATCGAGACTATCTTGACGTCTTTGTACATGTTCTGGTGTAATCGAATCCTCTTTGGATATGAGAAGAGAGTTATCTCGGCCAAGAATGATACCGAATCCAGCAACAAGGTGAGAAAATATTTCATCTGTAGGCTTCAACTGTTCATCATGGAATAGCTCCACCTTTTGCTTCATTGCGTTGAAATCTTCCCAAATGGACTTCCAATCAGGAACACTTGAAAATTCATGACGAGGTCTCCACTGCGCCCTGTGGCTCACAAAATCCCATAATGTCCCTGTCATAGACGTGATCCACTGAGCTGACTTTGCATGTTGAGATTCCCAAGAAATCCTCTTGCCCAAGACTTCTAGTTCAGAGCTGTGTTTCTGCAATGATTGATCCAACTTGACCAGTTGCTGTTCTATACAGTCCATCCCGGTGATGACTGAGTTGGCTTGGATTTGACTAGATTGGCACGCAGTTTCCAGTGATTTAATGTTGTCCACCAGCTTCTTCATATCGTTTTCTCTAATAGAGTTCATGCGTGATACTTGGCCATCCCTCTCCTTCTTTAATCTCGAAAGGTCCGTTTCATCCAGTCCACACTTTCCAACAAAGACATCAACCTTTGACTTCTCTACCGTTCGAATACGTTCATCCATCAAACCTGAAAGTCGATTGACGTCGTCTTGAAGCTGCTTGGCACGTTTCTGTAGCTGTAACGCACGTCGATGTGCGCTTAAGCTTTGATCCAATGCCTCACCAAACAATATCAACGCCGATTTCCTCGCTCCGATAACTGTACGAATCACTTGATTAGCCTCTTCGTTCTCTTCCTGGTCTGCAGGATGAGTAGTCTCGGGATAAGGCACTCGTGATGCAACTGTAGTCGCTACACGAATCGCGTTTTCCTGAAATAGGCCGACCCGCTCTGTAAACTCCTTTCCTGGCAAGCACAGCTGCTCTGCCTTGTTGATTTCTTGACGCAACTGCTCGCCTTCGTTTTTGAGCTGATCAGCATGATTTAAAAAGTCAGCAAGCACCAAGTGCTGCTCCACCACTTGACGAGCGAACGCAATGCGATTAGTAAGCTCTTCAAATGCCTCTTCAATAGCAACCTGACGAGACTCCAAATGAGTCGGTAGCTCTACTTTGCATGCATCGTCCAAATCCTGATACATATTTACAGTGGTTGTGAATTGACCTTGATCGAATGCCATACATTGTTGCTCAAGCTCTACTAGTGCATTGATAATGTCGGTTTTTGTGTTTTCATCTGCTGTGTCTGGCTGCCAGCGCGCTTTGTGCTTTACAAACGATTTAACATCTTCTGTCGTTGAACGGACCCACGATACCGTCTTATCGTATTCGATCTCCCAATACATACGCAGAGCCAGTATTTGTAATTCATACGAACGACGCCTCATCAGATGCATCAGTCGATCCAAAGTCATCAATGTGGTGAAGGTGATTTCTATGGTTGTTGTGTCTGCAGGACTAAGGTCCTTGTCTCCTCGCTCTGTGCCCGTCAAAGCTTTGACATGTGCCCTTAATCGTGACATATCCTGTTTATCAAACACCTCTACTTCGTTTTCCAGCGCAACTTGCTCCTGGTTGAGACTCTCCACTTGCTCCAAAGTGTATTCAATCTCGACATCGTACAGGGCATCCAAAGCAGACTTCGATTCCAGTAGTTGTATGCGTTCCTCAATCCAGTTTCGGATACGTTCAGCTTCCACAAACCACACACGCACATCATCCACCCAAGACACGATCAATTGGTATTTTTCAAACAAAGCATCGTATTGTTCTTTATTTTCCAGGGCTTCCAACATTTTTCCAGCATGTTCAGCCCGCTCCTCCAAGTCCTGTATACCGGGATCTGTGGTAGTTGTCTTTAGCATCTTTGCCTGTATGAATTCCAGTTCGTTCCTGATCTGGGCTGCCACACTGGACGTGCTGGGACTAGTTATGCCACTCTTGTTTGTTTGTAGTGAAATGGCTGCTTCTGTTGCCTCGATGGAGGAGATAAGAGTGGTGATACATGGGTGCTCCACTATATCACTAGACAGCGAATTGATATATGAACGAAAGTTTTGCTGAGACTCTTCCAATCCAGCAAATTCTCGGCTGTTGACCGGTTCCTTTGATTCATCGTCTCGGCATTCCAGCAAGTGATTGTAAAAGTCGTCAAGTTGCGATTGAAGACTCTTTGCTTTGCTCATAAACTCTTCGCTCAGTGCTGTGTCGATGGGTGAATGAGGCATGTCGAGATGACTATGCAGGGTCTCGACATAAGTTGCAATGCCCTGTTCAGGCTGAGGTAATTCACCTAATTTAAGCTGAAACAAGTCTGTTGCAAAGAGAAGGGCATTAGGCTGTACAAGCTGGTGAGCAAAGTCAGGTATATTTGTTGGATAGTAACGATGGGCCAGGCACAATAAGGCCTTGCCATTTGACCACAATGGATAAGAAAGATCAGTAATGGGAGGAATTAAGGAAAGGTCAATGAACAGTTCAAGTTCTTTTTGGCACCATGCTAGCACAGTTGAAGAAGCCTGAGCCATGATAAAGTGTATAGTCTTGTGCTATATAACAACAAGTTAAAAAAAAAATGTAAGTAATAGAAAAGGGACGCGGAGAAATATTTGTACTGATTGTATTGAGAAAAAGGGGACTTTTACAGGAGTTTATTTTAAATCATGAGCTACTTTTATGGCAAAATAAGATAATGGCATTACCAAACAAGGAATAAAAACACGCCATTTGCCATTTGCCTTTTATAGAAAAACAAAAAGTATATTTTTCAATAAATTGGTGATAATTTATTCTATTTATTTTAAAAAATAACAACAGTGTTCATTTAGAACTTGTTGAACTTCTTGGAAGCACCCTTGGCCTTGGTAACCTTGACAACGTTGAAACGAACGGTCTTGGAGAGAGGACGGCACTGACCAATGGTAACAACATCACCGCTAATGAAAGTAAACAAATAAATATTAAGTTTAGTAACCATTGTTTATTTTTTCCTTGTTCTTTTTTTTTGTGATTACTGTCAATGTCAAAAGTTTTGGTATATAGAAAAGAACTTCCCTTTTCTTTCCATTCTATAAATCCGAAAAAATAAACTTGACAGATCACTCGAAGAATACTTACTTTTCAATAGCAGCGTTATCGAAAGCAGGGGAAACGTGAGCAGAGATGTTCTTGTGACGCTTCTCATAACGGTTGTACTTGGGGATGTAGTGAAGGTAGTCACGACGGACAACGAGGGTACGCTTCATCTTGGTGGAGACGACGGTACCAGTAAGGACACGACCTTGGATGTTGACCTCACCGACATAAGGACACTTCTTATCGATGTAGTTACCGGTCTTAGCTTCCTTGGGGGTCTTGAAACCGTAACCGACTTCCTTGAACCAGCGCTGGTTGCGCTTCTTAGCGTCCTTGGAGTTCTGGAAGATACCAGCTTGCTTTTGGAAAGCCTTTTCGGTCTAATTACAGTGGGTTAACAACATTTTTTTTAAATTAAATTCATTAGGGTCATAAAAACACAATACATACTTGAATATCCATGTTTACAATGAGGAAAAAGAGGAGGAGCTAATCACTTTACTGTCATTCCGAGTAAATATTTTTTTTTCCTGAAAAAAAAAACGATCTTGACAGTCACGTAAATTTTTGATTGGGAGAATGCAAGCCACACTTTCCAGTCAATATGGAGGTGGCCGTTATTAAAACACTTTCTATTGTATTTTTAATAGACTATTATTACTAGTTCCTACAAAAAGTAATTAATTAAAAAGTACCTGCATAATCCATTGCTATTTTAACTTTAGATGCATCATGGCACAATATGGTTTTCTGTGTGTTAATTTAGCAATGACAAAATAAAAAAAATACCCATTGGTGACACAGATTTGAAAATCATCTATTTGAAGGCTTTGTATCGGACTAGATTAGTAAAATGAAAGCCAATTCATTACTTTACAATGTTATTCACTGAAAATAAAGTTAAATAAAGGGATAGTGGAAATCATATACTAATGAAACTATAATTATGGTATAATAATGATATAACAAGATATAAAGGACTACCTGGTTGAATAGAGCGACTCTAGTAATGATGATGTAATTTTAGACACGAATTTGCTAAAGAGCATGGATAAAAAAAAAACATAGCACAACAATGTACCTATTTATCGTTATTAATGCATGAGTTTCAAAGCATAACCTGAATATTTCAATACAAATATACTATCTTTTAATCATTCACAAACTAGTATCTCACATAAAATATTTAAATACATTTTATTTATCAACTTTAATTCTATAATTCTATATAATAAAATACATATAACCGGGTATACACTACGTTCATTTGCTTTTGTCATTTACTCCTTAAAAAACGGATAATCTATATAACCTTTTGGTCCTAGAGTATAGAACGTTGAGCGGTCATACTTATTAAACGGCCAGTCATTTCGAATACGTTGAACAAGATCAGGATTTGCAATAAAGTGACGTCCAAAAGCGATCAAGTTGCCAGTTCTTTCAGCCTCGTCGATGGCCAGTTTTGTATCATAGGTATAGCCGCTAGCACTAATGAATTTTCCTTTCCATGCTTTTCTAAAAGGGTCCAATGTCTTGTCGCTGTTATTGATCATATCTGAAAGTGTAATCTCCTCTGAAAGCTGATGTCGTGGTTCGACAAAGTGCAAGTAAGCAAGGTTGGGGTATTTTTCCTGAAGCGTTTTTGAGATATAACCCCAAGTTTCATAAGGTGTATCATCTTTCATGCCTTGCACACTGGACCATGGAGAAAAGCGAATACCGGTTCTTTGTGGTGTTATAGCCTTGCTGACTGCATCGACAACCTCAAACGTAAATCGTGCACGGTTTTCGATTGATCCTCCATAGCTATCCGAACGTTTGTTACTGGAAGTGTTGATAAATTGGTCAAGCAAGTAACCATTTGCTGCATGAATCTCCACACCATCAAATCCTGCGAGTTCAATTGCGTTGACAGCTGCCTTTTTAAATTGCTCTGTAATTTCCTTGATTTCAGGTATACTTAATTCGCGTGGGGTTTCATAGGCATCTCCAGATGCATGCATATCACTGGTGATAGGAATCGCTGATGCAGAAACGGGTTGAAGTCCTTTGTTTTCTTTGCTACTAGATGCACGACCTACATGCAATAATTGGGCATAGACCACACCGCCCTTTTTGTGCACTTCATCAGTAATCTCTTTCCATGCAGCAATATGTTTCTCTGTGTAGATACCAGGTGAATTTTTGTAGGAACCTGCTGTCGCATCAATAAAAACGGACTCGGTAATCAAGAGTCCGCCTTCGGTGGCTCGCTGAGAGTAGTACTCTTTCATTAATTCACTTGGGGTAGCATCTGCTTCTGCACGAAGACGGCTTGTTGGTGCATGGACGATACGATGTTGGAGTTGATTTACGCCAAGCTTCACTGGAGAAAGCAGGGCAGAAGAAGAAGAGGTAGTAATAGAAGACATGTTTTATTTCTTTGTTGAATAATAACGAAAAAGAAAATGACCCAACATTCTTGCTTTTTATACTTGTTCTGTCAGGCATTTGTTATAAATCAAAATACGATTAATAATTAATGACGACATTTGTATTTCTTGAGGATTATAAATACTGTCCACGTGATTGCCGTATTATTCATGAAACCATAAATAGTAGACTCAAATAAATAAAGAAATCATCGCACTAAGCGACAAAAATAATAGAGAAACAGTGTATTTGTATATGTTTGCCATCTTTTTGTAAGCCATTCATTTTTTATTCAAGTGTAAATTAGCTATCCGAATATTCATAATCGCTCAAGAGCTAAGGTACGTCCATATAGCGAAGATCTAAAAACACAAAGCATAGCTGGTTCCCTCGGCTAACTAGCTACTATTTATACAGTAAAATGCTGAAATGTTATATTAGAAGTAGTTATTTATATATTATACATACGAAATAAATAATCTCAGGAATAGTTGGTGATTGTGGATATCCTTTAGCACATCATAACATTAAGATTGCTTAAATATTTTAAAGTACGTGATACAATGGATCCTCGACATCTGATATTTGTGGTAACACTGATCTCAGATTGACTGAAAGCATCAAATTGAAACATGTACCAATTTTGCTAAAATCTTGCAATATTTAGGGAAAAAACAATCTATAAAAAGGTTGAATATAACTTATGAGATTAAGACACGGAACACAAATAAGATAGTTGCATTAAAGATAGAAAAAAAAAACACTTTTCTAACAGTAATTATCTCATACAAGGTATTATCATTTACCGTTAATACATAAGTGGATACACGAAAGAAAAGGTTGGGTGAATTCGAATCAAAAGCACCCCTTATTTTTTTAAGAAACAAACAATGTGTGTTTTTTAAGTGTAAAAAAAAAGTGGGGTAAGTTATCTTACCTTTAATATCATCATTACTAATAAAAAATGTTTGTTTATTTAAACAATATGTTTTAAATGCCTTTTCTGTTTTAAAAAAGAAAAAAGCAGTTCACTATTGAAAACAAGACTGAAATGACCGTAGTAATATTATTGGTTCGAATAAACTAGAGAGCTTAATTTATCAAATAAAAATAATAAAAAAAAGTAAAAAGCAGAATAGAAATCATATTATAACAATCACTGTAATTCTTTTATGAAAAAAGAAGCAACATTGAATTCAGTTCAAATAATTATGGGAGAAAAGCAAGTGAACACCTGAATAGGACATGAAAATCTTTAGTTGCGTAAAAAGATCAAAATAGCCAAGAAACAAAATTTTTAGTATCCCGGACTAAGCTTTGCATTAAGATGCCCCACAGTTTACCGGCTTTAAAAGACGGGTAGACTAAAATTATAATATTAAATTAGAAGGAATGTATTTAGAATAGGTTTCTTTTAAAATCCAAGTAACGCGTACTTGCTGTCAAAAATTAATTTAAGAAAAAAAAAATTCCTGTACGAGCCAATTGAAATTTAAGCATAAATCCATTTGTGAGCCCGTAATAATTAGACTTTAAAGTAAAGGGAGGCTACAATCGTCAAAACTGTATACGTATTTTACGTATATATAAAACACTACTATTCTCTCTTCTTTTTATTTTTTTTTTTAGTTTGTAAACAACACTTACTTATTGAAGATGAAATTTTTCGGTATAAGGAAAAAAGAAGATCAGCAAGAGGACAACATATCCATGTCCAGTCGTTCAACTGTCGTCGATAAATCTGCACAACCTCTGAAGACGTATCCTCAAGCGTGGTTGGCACTGTTCTTACTCGTTGTTTTAAGAACAGCTATATCTGTTTTTCAGTTCACCTATAGTGTTGTGCCTAGTGTTACGAGCGATTTCTTTCACATTTCTCTTACTGCTGTTAACTGGCTTGCTAACGTACAAAGTCTTATGTATGTCATTATGAGCTTTGCTACTGGCTGGCTATTTCAAAGATTGGGTGTCAAAAGATCAGTAAGTTCCTTTTATTTATCTTTGATTGAATAAAAAACCTAAACTCTTTTACTACTTTTATAGCTTATCTTGGCCGGATTTCTAAACCTATTGGGTTCTGGAATACGCTCTATTGCCTCCCAAATTAACCCACCTTCCTATGTATTAACCATGGTTGGACAAGTCATTGGATCTTCCGCTGCCCCACTTGCATTAAATATAATGACTGCTGTAAGCTTCTCCCTCTTTTTCCATCTATAGAATGAAATGTCTAAGCATCTTGTTTTTCTTTTCTTAGTTTGCAGCCACCTGGTTTACTGAAGACAAGAGAGCAACTGCTGGTGTTTTTGTTGGTAATTAATTCTAAAGTATACATATTAAAATGTGTAATATTAATACCATTTATACAAATATAGCCTCAAATTATGGTGGTATTCTTGGTATGTTTATGGTACCAAATATCGTGACAAGCGTAACTACCTTGCCAAAGGTAATTCATATTGTATCCGGGATTGCCGGCGTCGCCTTTATTCCATTGATTTTCATGCCGTCAAAACCACCCACGCCTCCTTCGTTAGCACAAGCAAACAACGAAAACACCCCTTCTTTTTTTATGGGTATCCGAATGTTGATTAGAAATTACAACTTTTGGATTCTTTTTCTTGTTCATGGCTTCAATGTAGGTCTTAGTATCGCTTTTGGATCCATCTTTACTCAGGTGATCTCTCCTTATGGCTACACAGATGCTCAAGCTGGTCAGATGAACGCAGTTGCCTTCTTTGCGGGTACACTTGGATGTTGTAAGTATAATGATACCATTCATATATGTGTATAACTAACTTGATAATGTATTAGCCGTTGCCGGACCTATCTTAGATGCAACCAAGCAACATAAACTCTTCTTAAGATTAATTGCGCCAATGGTATTTATTACCGACATTGCTTTTATCTTTATGGTCCAGAAAGATTCTTACGCAGCCATTTTGTTTGTTTTATCGATGAATCAATTCTTTTTATCATTCCTTGTGCCTGTCGTTATTGAATTAGGCAGTGAAAGTAAGTAAATTAAAAAGAATACATGCATAGTTCAGAATAACTCATATTTTCTCCTCAACACAAGCCTCATATCCAGTTGCAGATGCCACCACAAGCTCTATTATGTGGCAAGGATGTCAAGTATTTGGGTTCTTAATTATACTTGTGATGGACCTTTTAAGAGATACCAATGGAGTACCTGTCAATAACATGTACCGTGCACTTATATTACAGGCAGGACTGGGAGGATTAATGATGCTATTGGCGTTTGCGTTTAGAGGACGCATGTTACGCAGTGAAGCCATCTTAAAACTGAAAGTACTAAATGAAGAAGAAAAGCCACCTGTGATGAACATAGAAAGCGATTTGGAGGACATCACTTCCTTACATAACTATCACTTGTAATACAACATATAATAATAATAACAATAATAGCAATAATAATAAAAAAAGAGATTGTGTATTTTAATTAATTATCTGAATCATAATCACTGTCAGCTGCTGCTGTTTGGAATATAGATTTCTTGGTATCCTGCGTTATCTCCTCCTTTTTCCTTATAACGCCTGCATGAATTAATTTCAATTCCAAGGCAGCAGTTGAGAAACTATCCGTATTTCCTAAATCATCGAAACCAACAATCCTATGATACAATTATTAACATAAAATAACAAACAAAAAAGAATGCCCTTACTTTGTTTGAGCAAATCCATTCGTCCATGCAATCACACAAGGCAAGACTTTGACCATCAATTTCTCTACCAAAAAAGGACAATTTTGTACCTCGATTTTCAAAAATCGAGTGTCGTAATATTTTTTGGCGAGCTTTTCAAGATGCTCATCCATGATTTTACAGCGTCTAAAGTCCTTGTGGTAAAAATGGCCAACGACATACTTCTCCTTGGTTGTAATATCCATAAATTCTTTTTCTTTCAAGATTTCGGAATAGTTGCCGTGATCATTATCAGCTAATCCGTGGCGACGATTTAATCTACACAAAAAGATGATCAACATTGCTTCTTTCATCCAATATGAAAGGGGATCTTTACTCGTTTTGGATTTCTTTGATGCGCTTTTCACGCATGGCAGCCAAGTCATTGTCTTCTTCTCTTTCAAGTTCTTCAAAAAGAGCTTCATCATCAGAAAGTGCTTCTAAATCGCGAGAGCTGAAATACCGTCAATAAGCAAGTTCTTACTGTTGTAACACTGTATATTCACTACCTTGACATGTTTTTCTTTGTTTATATATCGCAGAGAAAGAAAGCCAAAACAAAACAGGTTTCTTTCAACCCAAGTTGGAAAGTTGTCACGACAGTTTTGTGACATTGGTCCAAATAAATAAATTCAAAGGCATATTGGGATGCCGAAAATAATTCTGATTTTCAAGCGATTCTCGAATATCAAATAAAGGGGGTTTCATGATACAGCAGGGTAAATGCCACTCCAAAACAGAAGTGTAATCCTATTGCTAGCAATTACATGTCAAATGCACTTATCTATCTATATTCTCTACAAACTTTCAGTTTTCAGCATGCTAAAAGTGCTTGGAACTTGTCAATGTAAATATTGACGAGCAAATTATCATTAAATCATTGACAACATTTCATCTTTGAAAAAGAAAATACACACATTATAATGTTATATTAAAAAGAAAAAGTCGTGAAATACAATCACTAAATATATGACTCTCATTTGCACAACCAGGTCTCGAACACTTTATATTTTGCATGATACTCTTATAAAAATTAAACTGGTGATGCATTTGTTTTCATATCATTAACGTTAATTCAACATCAAATGATTTATGATCTTTTCCATGATATCATAAAAAGTAGATACATGAAAAGGTTTACTCATGAAATGCACTTTTCTGCAAAGAAAAAAAACGCAGCATATAAAAGGAGCTGTTGTATATGTTTGAAAAAATATGTAATTTTATATGAGGATGAGTAATAATTTTTTGTTGGATGATGCAAAGAAAAACTGTACAAATAAATATAAATAAATAAATAAGTAAATAAAAATCTAGATAGAATAAGAAGGAGAAGAGGACGATGATGACGATGAATCATAGGCTGAATCATCAAAGTGTTGGTCCCAGCATTTCCAAAGAGCATTTGAAATATCAGGGTCGTCCGCTAAAGTCTGAGCATCCTGAAACAGGATGACATCGATATGAGGTACTTGAAGTCTTGCCTTTTCAATACGTTCATAGAGCTGTGCGCATGCCTCCAGTGAGGTACTTTCTGTTGTTGTTGATGTAGCAGGGGCTGTTGTAACTCGATGGAGTGTTTTGTGTCCAGTCAAACGTGGCTCAACTGCCAACTCAGCAATGGTGCTTGTAACAGCTCTTCGCATACCAAAGGGGGATCGGAATTTGCCACTGGAGGATGTAGAAGCTTTATCATCAAAGGAGCTCTTATAACTTGAGGGCGCCGATGAAGGTGCAAAGGAGGAGGAGGTGGTGGAATGTCTTTTTGGAAAAAAGGAGGAAAATGCACTTGGCTTTCTTTTGAGTGATGCGTCTTCTGCAGACGCCGATCTTCCTCTTAAGGAAGGTGTGGTAACATCTCGAATGTAAATTTTTAAAATTTGGTCTGGAAATAAAGTGGCGATTTTGATATATATTTCTAAATCAATTTCTCCAGAATCTCCCACGAGAATAAATTGTCTATAGGGAAAATCCTTGATGATATCAATAATGGCTTCGCGTTTGGCCTGCCCAGGGACCTCTACTAAACGTGCTAGTAGACTGCTCTCGTCTCGGAGATGCATAGAACCAGGAGGAAACTGTGAATGACGAAGGAATTTGTCTAGCATTGGCATTAGCTGGAAGGGACTGTTAGAAACATAGTGAAACGAGGCGCCATGGGAATACTATAAACACAAAAGTAAATAAACATAAGCCTTTTTTTTCATAAAAAATGATTATCTCACTTACCCAAGCCATATAAACATCAGACATACCCTCAACACTTTGAGGCGCCTCAAAAAATGTTTTGGACAGGACGGTACGAGCACCCGACAAAATCTTTGTATCTTTGATAGTGTCATCTATATCTGAAATAATAGAAATACCAGTAGGTTCTATCAAGTTGACGATACCTTGGTTGGCAGAAAATTTGTTACTGTCAGTACAAACAGACTGGATCTTTATGAGTCTGGCGTCACACTGGTTTTGATCCTGTGCCCAGTTGAGCACGTTTTCATGGGGTAAAATAAACTGTCCAGAGAGGAAGCCTGTGCCTTTTGTTTTTAATTTTACTTTTCCGTCTAGTGACATTCCAGCAAAATCATCGATATAGTCGTCGTCATTTTCAATGTATTCCAAACAATCGTCGCCAACCATTGTAGTCGAGGAGTAGTCAGACGATGCAATGCTATTATTTGTAGCATTTGATTTCTTTCTGGGTGTATTGTTGGTACCACATGAATGATTGTCCAACACGGAAGAAACGGGATTAGATGGTCGTGGTAATACAAGCGGATCTTGTAAGAAGTAACCAGCATGAACATCATCTGCTGTTGCTGTTGTTGTCCAACATGTATCATCGGTTTTATAGTATTGCTGGTTGTAGTCACTGTTTTCTATAAATGGACTAGATGAAAGCGTGTTTTGATCGCTGTCGTCGCTATAGGCGATTCTAGGTCCGTCTTCTAGAATTGTAGTGCCAACTGCTCGTATCAAGAATTGTTTATTTCGCTTATTCGTTGCAAGAAAGTATTTAAAACGTTGTTCAAACATTTCTGATGATTTTTGATCTGCAGATTTT
Organism: Backusella luteola; assembly: GCA_024140195.1. Classification (NCBI taxonomy): domain Eukaryota; kingdom Fungi; phylum Mucoromycota; class Mucoromycetes; order Mucorales; family Backusellaceae; genus Backusella; species Backusella luteola. Next base: position 34,385 of record VCJC01003431.1, on the reverse strand, counting down.
TTACCGGCAACGCTTTTTGTAATGCCTTTCATATTTACAAGTTAAATTACATTGGAAAGATATAACAAATTCTAATTTGTATATTACCCATCATCATTTTTTGTTTTGCAGTTGAGCAATTATGGGATAATGCCCAACCTTTTGTTCTAACAATCCATTCTGTATGATCTATTTTGATAATATAGTGTAAGAATATGTAAAATCGTAAACTGATGGTATTTTAATGAGCGTGTATGTGTACCTCTTGGGTTTCGTTTTGCATAAGTTGGGAATAATACACATTCTCTGTCACTGGGTATATTGTCAAGGTATTGAAAGTCAAGTGGGTGTTGAGACATTGAGATGCTAATAAATTAGTGGAGTTATATGTATATATTTATATGAATTAATAAGTGAATGATCTTAATGCTATTGAACAAGTAAAAAAGGGAGGATAAAATACTAGCTTTGAAATTAAAATCTTTGTATTTATAGCTCTGTAGGGGCGGAATCATGGGACCAATAATATTTAACAATGATGAGTTGCATCAAAACAACAAACAACAATAGATTTATTTTTCGAATCATGTGAACGCTTCCCCCAAGTTTCACGCCATATTTTTTATGACCGCTCCATATACCTATGATCGCATGGTTTTAATACACTATTTCTTTGTCGCTAATACATTTGCTTCACCTTTGGATAAAATCAAAATACTAAAGTGAAAAAAAGAGAGAGTGAGTGAAGAAGAAACGAAAAAGGTGGTGTTACAAATGATGAATTTTGATTTATAATGATATTAATAAGAAAGCGCATCTGATAAGTTATAACGGATTCGACTAAATTACTAATGATTCATTTTCGTTTTCGTTTGTTTTACCCTTTTGCTCACTCTCGCTTTACTGCGCTAGATATAAACAGATGCTTTTTTTTACACTCCGGTCATTGTGGTCAATCAGCTTCTATAAAATGAAGATGAATAAGAATAGCAAAAAGGAGGGTATTCTGATGAACCAAAACTTTAAATATATACTTTATTGTTATTGTTATCTGGAAATTCGAAATTTATCTATTTATTGAAAGTGATTAAATTTTGCAGCTCAAAGTTTCAACTCTAAATAAATATAAATTAAAATGGAAACATCACAAACTTTACCATGACGCGAATTCTTTCAGGATGTAAAAGCTTATATCTTCGGAGACAATCGCTTGTCGTTTAGAGTCATTCTTTATATTCATACGGGTAAAAATAAGGAAACGTGTTGTCACGCACTTTTGAAAACATATTGAGACATTTTGTGTGATGATCTTAACAACATTTGGGTCAAAATGGACCGACCAATTTAGACGAAGATCCCGGTCAATTTATATTAGCCACAACTTGTAACCAATGGGATCAAAAATAAAACTTCAATATAGTCAAAAACAGCATTTTCTATTTTCGTTCATTTTAATTACTTTTAGATTAGAAAAACCATTGATTTCAAAATGAAATTCCTCTTTCTCCTCCTTAGTCTCTTAAACTACTAATTGTTTCTTTTTGTTAGTGTGCAAAGAATTTTATGCTTCCA
>VCJC01003431.1:5454-16126 GCA_024140195.1 Backusella luteola | reverse complement strand
AAAAAAAAAAAAAAAAAAAAAAAAAAAAAAAAAAAAAAAAAAAAAAAAAAAAAAAAAGAAAAAATAGAGGAAAAAAAATAATCTTCAAATGAAACAAAAAAAACAAAAACCAGAATTTACCAAGTCTTTTTTTTTTATTTTTTTTATTAATTAATTAATAAATACGCATCTTATATATAAAAAAGAGAAAACCAAAACCCGCAAGCTAACAAATTCAAACCGCAAAGTCTAAAGGGACCCGACCAATCATTGATTTGAACGTCTTGAACCAATGACGAGTTTCGCTTTTACAATCGATATGATGATCTTTGAAGATGAGGCGGAATAAAGTCGAATCACCTTCCAGGCGGAGCACCTTGGCAATGTTATAACAGGCGTAGACTTGGCTCTGGTCATCATACCCGATCAATTGACTTCCTATCAGTCGATAAAAGTGCCGTTCGTATTTTTCATTCTTGATGGATAGGTAACCACTCCGCCAGCAGGTAGCATGCCATTGTTTTATCTTTAGTGTCAAGTCGCATTCTCTCAAACTTTTAGGTGCCTGGGTTTTAGTTTGGGTCAGTGCGGATTTACACAACAAAGATATTTATATACAATGTATAAAAATAACAACATAAAGAAAATCTAATATTTTTTAACTTACCGCAGTTTCATCCTTAAGTGGTAAATATAGCATTTCAACCGTCAATTTACCCACGATTTTGAGCGAGTCCTCGGGATCCCTCGATCTTTCCTGACTTGTTCTTGTATACCAACTATTGAAGCAGTCAAAGTTGGACTGGTATGTTTTTTTATAGCATTTGGGAATCATGGCATCCACCGAAAACCGCGTCTGGCTTATGCTTCCGTCGCTTGCATGAACATAGCCCGACAGGTGTTCCTTTTGTTTACGTGCCGATGTAAAGAATTTTGAAATGATGCCCGTGCGCGGCATGACATGATAGTCGGGTCTCACCTGCAGAGAGACGGTGATGATGGTGCCTGGTAGTGTATCCACTACCGACTCGTAATCGAGCAGGATCTCACGTCCCAGAATCTCATAGCGTGAGATGTATTCGTATTTCCCGTCACTAATCACGCAACGTGCATATGTCAATTCGTTGGGAATCGGTAACAGCATGTTGTGTGCGCCTCGAATGCCAATGTAGAGTTTACCTTTGCCACTCTCTCCCGGTAGTGATTCGGTTGAATTCAGTGTGAAGGGTGGGGGTGTTGGGAGCGTCGTCTCTGCTGGATTTCCAGACGGTAGCGGTGATGTTCCATAGTAGATTTCATGCGCGCTGGGAATACCGCGTGCTTCCTTGTTACCACATTCTCTTTTGGATGAATGGTTTTCTTCATCATCGTCCTCGTCCATTAATGCAGCTGCCTTTTCAAAAACAGGCAACGTGCTCATGTAATAAGAGATGTCCTCGATGCGAGGCTTGGTTGGGTCAGCAATTACAGAGGATCGTGTAGAGGAGACAGATGAGCTTAGCGTAAGGTTGGAATGATTGTTAAAGCTAATGTTTGATAGATTCCGGAAATCCAATGTTTGCAGATCAGTGTTTGATCGACGTTCTTCCTGCTCTTCTTGTAACGATGACCTATCAAGATAAACTGTGATTTCGCCACTGCCTTCGTCTTGCTCCTCTTCCACTTGTAGTTGATCAGTATGAAGTTTTGTTGAGTAATAGTCAAAATGCTCTTCCTCCTCCTCCTCGCCTTGTTCGTCTTGGTTATAATTTGTGTTTTCAGTAGAACTGGATTGTTTGCATGATGATACACTTGATCTGATTGTGGATTCTGCCTTGTCGGATGAGCTTTTATAAGTATCGTACCATTCGTTCTTCTCATCTCTGGCTATTTCAGTAGACAATCCTCTGAACTCCAATATACCCTCCTCTTCGGTGTGACATGATGCCAAGTCACGATAATCAGGTTCTATTAAATCCTGTTTTTCGTCATCTTGTAGAACGTCTAACTGTTCCAAGGTTTTTAGGGTATCTTGTTTCATTATTGTGAGATGATGATAAGCAGCAGCAGCAGATTCCCAATTACTGTTATGTTTGACAGGATCTGTTTGTGTAATCTCTGAAAAGTAATCATCTTTGATATTTGCGGTTGGTAATGTTGAGGCGACAGTAGGGGTGATGGCCTCTTCTGTTTCGTAAAGTGTGTCAGTAGGCGTGTTTTGTAAGCTATCGCAATTTGGTGTATCGTCTTGTTCTTCTGATGTTTCATTTTGCTTGTTATCTGAGTCATGAAGTGATAGCGGAGTAGGTGATATATATTTGGTATTATTGTTGGGTAAGGAGGAGGTATCATCATCATCATCATCATCATTGCTTTGTAATGTGTTTTCTTTGATGGCAGAATATGCTAACGTATCCATTTCAACCGTGACATTGTCAGAATCGCTCATGAGATTGCTTTGTGAAGTGTAAGACATTGTACTACGCGAGTCATCTTGTACTTGGTTCTCTTCTGTCATGGCCTGATTATCTTTGTCATCGTTCGTTTCCACAATATCCATGTCTCTCTTATGCTGCTCCTTCTCCTCCTCATGATTGATGTAATTAATATCTTTTTTGGAAAAAAAAAGGGAGGTGGTGCATTAGAAAACAAAACAAAAAAACAAAAAAGAACAGTTGTGTAATAAAAATAGTGAAATGTTGAGTTTGAGTTTTGTGTTATGTGTGTATTTTTACCTGGAGATCTTTTTTCGGAAGCAATACTAGTGATTTCAGCCTCCTCTTGAATACTTTCTTCTTCTTCATCTTCTTCTTCAGTGATAATATCGTCTATTTTCTGCTCCTCCTCCTCCTTCTCCTCTTTAGTTGACGTCATCTCACGAGATAGCGAAGATCCTTCTATTTCGCGTGTCACTGCAGCTGCACGTAGTTGCTCAAGCGATGGGACATTGTCCGTATCACTTTCTGCTGCTTGGTTTTTCTGCTGACGAAAGACGCTATTTGAAACATACGAGTTGTCCTTCAGTGAAGTGATGACCCGCGAGGCACGGCGGTTTTCGCTATTATTATTTGGGGATGCTGGATTCTGCAACTGCCGTTGCTGCTGTTGCTGTTGTTTTATGTGGTCATCATCAGTATTTCCATCATCCACCAGTGCTGCTGTTGTTGCCTTATCTTTAATGATTTTATAAAGAGGATTGTTCTTGACAGCGGAGCGTTGGGCAAGCAATTCCACTTCCTTTTGGCGATCTGCAATACGTTTCTTTTCCTCTTCTTCATTAAGGACCTTCTTTTTACGCTCTTCAATGTGGCCAGGACGAAAGTAGTGACGCGTTGATCTGGTGCGCTCTACCTTTTTCTGTGCTTGTTGCTGGTTTGAAGATTCTGCTGCAAATCTTTGGAGTTGCTTGAAGCGATCAGCGGATGGCACATTTTTCAAAAATGCCTTGTTGTCTCGCTTGCTGAACATTAATTTGACTTGTTCCTTAATCTGACTTGGTAAATAGCCTAAAGCGTTTATTTTTGGTAAGGCACCTTTTGATAAAAGTTGATCAATCAGGTTAGTATGGTTTATGAAATACGCCAAGTGCAACACTGTGTTTTGTGCTGATCCCCAGACGCATGTATTCAATTGTTCGGCTGTGCTATTCTGTGTTTATTTACAAATATTAAATATATATTTTATTTGCATCATTTATGGCTTACCTGCAAGAAAAAATCGACAAGAGTCAAGCGATCAGCAGCAAACTCGTCATTAGCAGTAGCAAAGTCCAGCAGAATGTGCTGAAATGCAAACAGTGGACGAAGTGAAGTTCCTAATTTCTCTAGTTGATTCAGTCGCTCAATGAAAGGGGCAAAGTCAGATTCCAAGTAAGATGAGAGTTCTAAAGGAGTCCATAATAACTGAGGATTTGACTTGTACAAGCTCTTTACACTATCATAATCTAATGCTTGAATAGCAATAGTCCACTCAGAAACCAATGTTTCCATTTATTTATGTTTTTTATGTATATTTTGTTTATTTACGTTGTAAAGTTGAAGGGGAAGAAAAGGTATAGGAGTTTTATTTTTTATTTATTTTTTTCTTAACATTTGACATTACACTTTTTTTTAATAAAACCAATCAAAGATAACACTTGGATCGGAGTTGCCACGACCGAATGGGCGATCTTTCTTACTTTTATTTTTTGGTTTTTAAATGTTTACATGGAAGGATGCCTACAACTGACGGCAGGGATAGATGTTTGTGGTTAAATTCCTGCAATTTGGGCTGGTATCATTGCAGGTCAGTCATTCAGCGACGAGTATCCTTGAAAGTACGCAGCTTCTTCATCTTGCCTTTGCAAGGACGATCTCCCCACAAGAAATGTTCGCGTGTACCTAATTTTTGAATTTAATTAATAGATGAATAAATATGAAAGCAAGATATACACACCACTCCACATAGGAAGCAGTACCCTTCGTGGAATGGGCACATAATGGACTTATGTCCTACTATTATTTAAAAGAAATAAACAAATGTTAACACCATGAGTAGAAGAACAAAATAATTATTTCCGTTGTATTATTACCAAAACCACATTGTTCACAGCTTCTATAAATATGATGGGTTGTTACTTACAGGGCCCATCCATTTATACAGGGTCATCATTACGCGCACCACAGTTTTCACTAAAAATCAAGTGGGAGTGGTACCAATGCAAAACTATGCCTTTCAGAAAAAAAAAAAAAAGTCATATTATTTCTTACCTTTTGCGATTCCTTGTGTATTTCCTTTCATGAAGTCATTTTCATTGTTGTCACAGATAAAAGCACTGGACAATAAAAAAGAGCTATAACTCTCCATTGAAAATAATGATAAAATTCAGTACAAACATCAGTGTATTATCATTAAAAGCATCTTGCCATATTTTGAGATAGCTGATGCCACTTTGGCTGGGAGTAAAGATTTTTGAATTTTGTTGATCATAGTTAAATGTGAGAAAGAAAGAGGAAGATGAACAAGTTTCCACCTCTCCTTATTTATATTGTAAAATATAGAGTTACACATCTTTTCTTCACTGGCGTCTTTCTTTCGCTAATTGAATAAGTACAATAATGAAAATAACGCTGAATAGAATAACCAAAGTAGTTTTCTCCTGATTCTTATCACTCTGTTATGCATACGCTTACCTCTTTTGTATACCAAAGCAACATACTATAAAAGAAGTGTGCTCATTCTCTATCTATCAATAAATGGTTGACAACATTCCTATAAATACCGTTTTTATTTGTAAAAAAGCAAGGGTATAACAAGTACATAGCAAGTGATAAAACCACAATCCTTCTTTAGGGGAATAGACAGAGTTAAAAATGATTTGTAGTGCATGTAACGATATTGATTATGTGGCCAATCTCTTTTGAAATCAAGGATATATTATTTTCGTGCTGGATCATTGATATTTTATACAAAGACACAATAAACGCCAACAATTCAAAAGGAAAAAAGAAAACTTTATTGTTATGCAATTATATTTTAATAAATAGTAAAATGATTCTAGTAATCACAATGGATTCACTATTGCGTCAACTCTTCTTCCATAATCTTATTAAACTCTTCAGGGTTCTCTAAATACATGTGGTGGCCACCATTTGGAATTCTAAATATCTTTACAGGAACCTCCATCGATTCCTTTGCCTTTTCAGCCGCCTTATAATCCATCCAATCTTGTTCACCATAAATAAATACGGTAGGCATTTTTAATTTTGCCAATCTTTCCATGAGTGGGTTACGGGCATAAGCTCCTGGGGCCAGAATAGCTGCAAGTGCATATTCACCAGATCCTGTTGATGATGTAATGTTGTATCTATTAAAATTATATTAATTCATCATACACATGTACTTTTTTTTTTGTTTGTTTACTTACAAATAATCATACAAGTCATGCTGTTCTCCTTCTGAAAGATGTGCAAAGCGTCTTGATGCATATCTGTTAACGAGCGCAGGACCAAAGGGACCAATCATACGCACCACTGTCATGGGTGTGACATTTTTATCCCAAAGATAGGTAGCCCAGCCAGGTAGCTTTCGGCGAGGACCCGATTGTGGCTTGGCCTCTTGCTGTGCCTTATCTTGTTGGTTTTCTTGGGTATCTCCTAGAGCTGTTTGCTTGGCGATATTTCCTACAGCTGCCGCATTGGCTTGCATTGTAGCACCAATCTCCGATGCTTCTTTTTCCAGTTCTTTTTGAGGTGTCAAGTTTTCTTTATCTTGTTCCTTATTTAAATGTGGGTTCTTGGCAATACCGGCTAATGTAAAAAGTGAGAACAATGCATCTACCTAATTTCTTGCTCTTACCTGGTGAAACCAAAATCAACTTTTCCACTCTTTGAGGATATTGTAACGCATAACAAGTAGCAAAATAACCACCCAAAGAATGACCCAAAAGAGTGATACGCTCCAAACCTACACGCTCACGCCAATCCTCAAGAGACTGTACAAAATGATTCTCTACTTCCTTCACAATCTCATCCCAAGTATCATCGGATTTCTTCGTTATTGTCCATTTGGGTCTGCTACTACGTCCCATGCCAAGCCAATCAATTGAAAATAGTCTGTAACCTGATATTTGTGATAGAGCTTGGTAATTTCTATAAATATATCAATTTTTTGTTAATCAGAGTGACAACTGTATATCAATTTTTTGCTTCTTACCTATAGAAAAACCCTAAACCAGCACCATAACCATGACACATAACAAGATTCTTTGTCTCTCCATTTGTCTCTTCTTGAATGACCTTCAAGAGATCATCTCCTTCCACATCATGTTGGAATTCAAACTTGGTGGAACTGTTTTTTTTCTGAGAGATATAGAGTGTGTTGACTTCCTTTGCAGTGTGAACTGTTCTCTTTTGCTGTTTATCAATTGGCACACGACCGATATGAGCAGATAAAGGTAAACTTGTTGTCAGGGGCAATGCGCCATAGATACGCTTGATGATACGAGCTTCTGCTACACTTGAAGATTCGTTGGAGCGATGCCACCAATTCTTTATAAAATTGAAACGGGTTGTTGGCGGGATAACTGCTGGTAGGCTATCTACTACAGATATACGAGATGAAATATCTGACATGATAATTGATATATATAACTTTAAAAAAAAATGGTTTAAAGAAAAAAAAACCCTCAAAAAAAAGGGCCAGCCGTCCTTTTTAAGTAAAAAGCGAAAAATGAATATTTCCAAATTGGGATAGCCACGTAATTATCGCAAATTGGGTGTACTATCTCAGAAAAATAAATCAACCTTGTAATCGTTTAAAAATATACTTTGTATAAACGCTCAAGCTATTTGATAGAGTTTTATTATTTATCCATTCGTTTTAATATGTATATGTTTATTTAGTTCATTTATATTATTTTTCAATGTACACTTTTTCAGTGAGAGTAATTCTGTGATCTACTTGTCCAGCGGCATTTTTCAAAACGAGAATCGATGCCGCGGTTGAAAGTAATTCCGTCTCGACTTGATCTGTGATTTTCATATTAAAACAGGAAGAGTAATCCAGTGTGGCCATTTTAATACGTTAGATATAAATAAATTAAAGATAGATATGTAATTATGCTTTTATTATTGTCGATATTTGACGATAATTGTAGAAACCCTTGTTGAAAACATACAAAAAATCTTGACAGCATCGAAAAAAATTCTCTAGGGTTGTTCCCAAGCAAGATTTTTGACGCAAATTTTTATTTTTCAAAAAAGGAATTTGCGAAAACGCCTCTTTTTTTTCCGGTAATGGAAAAAAATTGCGTTGTGCCCTGAAGGTTGTTCCCAAGCAAAATTTTTGACGCAAATGACTCTTTTTTTTTTGGTAATGGAAAAAATTTGCGTTGTATTTGAAGCAAGTCTTTTTTTTCGGAGAGGAAAAATGTAAAGCACTAAAGTGATCCAAGAAATTCCATAACATTTCACTGCAATAAATTATCCGGCAGGTTAGTTTTTCTGTGCTCAAGACGCAAATTTTTTCCATTACCAAAAAAAAAAGAGTCATTTTCGCAAATTCCTTTTTTGAAAAATAAAAATTTGCGTCAAAAATTTTGCTTGGGAACAACCGAAGCATGTCTTTTTTTTCGGAGAGGAAAAATGCGAAACACTAAAGTAATCCAAGAAATTCCATAACATTTCACTGCAATGAATGATTCGGTAGGTTATTTTTCCTGTGCTCAGGACGCAATTTTTTTCCATTACCGGAAAAAAAAGAGGCGTTTTCGCAAATTCCTTTTTGGAAAAATAAAAATTTGCGTCAAAAATCTTGCTTGGGAACAACCTAGATAGTGCTAAAATTAAAGAAATAACGTCATTATTTGCTATAAGAGACTGTAGCACAACTCACCGTGCAAAACCTGCATCAAACTTCTTGTGCCGGCTTTTCAGGTGTAGTGTTTCATAGTCCCTGGAAAACCATGGTATGGCTCGTTCGTTTTAGAATCGAAAATTTATAATTTTTGTCAAATTTTTTTTTGGCTAGATCAGCAGGACGAATAATTTTCCATCCAATAAAATTTATTTATTTCACTTTAACATTTACAACATTAGTTATTTTCGCCAATTCTGTAGTTATGACGTCATAAATTAGTAGATACCATTATAAACCGACCGTTTTTAAAATTCTTCAGAGCTTTGTATAAAAAAAAAGGAATTTAAACCGTAATTATTGTTACTTTTATAAATCTCAACAACAATTACGGTTTAGATTCCTTTTTTTTTTATACAAAGCTCTGAAGAATTTTTAGTGATCTTGAGTTTTTTTTTCGATTCTAAAACGAACGAACCATACCTTTTTTTTTTCCTTGAGGAGATTATGTAATGATAGAAAGCACCAAAGTTGGTATGATTTTTTAGGAAAGTTATATGTTAAGTGCTTTGGAGAGCATACCCGTATGTCATCATTTTTGAGTCATAATTTAAGTAGATCTCTCCTTTTTTTTGCGAAGCACTTATTATAATTCTGCCACAGACAACTTTTTTTTTCTTTACGGGTTTAAGGTTTATTTATTAATCAAGTGGAAAAGCAATAGAATGTATATAAATATTTATAATTAAGATCAAAATAAATACGATGTTGCATTTTTTTTGTTTGTTTGTTGCATTAATGAAAGAGATAGAATATAATAAAATGGAGAAACATATATAAAACATAAGAAGAAAGAAAGAAAGAAAAAATACATATTTTGTTGTCATTTGTTAAATCAGTCTTGCTTCCCTCTCATTAGCCAGTCCAAAGGACTTGATTGCTGTTGCTGCTGATGAAAGGTAGGCTGTAACGGAGGAGATGAAAAAAACTCTCGATAATTTTGTGGAGGCGAGAGTGGTGAAAACGAGCCTAAACGATGATGCTGATAACTCGTAGGTGAACTATTACCATCCAAAAACTGATTAGGTATTCTTGGCAAGTCGTCATCAAAGCCTCCTAGGGAGGGTGTATTAGGTAAGAATGGTGTCTGGTACTGCTGTAGATGACTCTGCGGAGGTGTTGTTATTGTTGAACTCGTTGTCAATGGCGGTGGCTTACTCTTTTCGTTTTGAGATCGACCCCACGCCAATCTGATACGAGATGAGCCAATCAAAAACCCGTTCATCTGCTCAATCGCCTGTTCCGCAGCAGTCCTTGTTGTGTACTGTACAAACCCACAATTTTTACCTGTTGGAATCTTTACATAGTTTATCTCGCCAAATGGCTCAAAACGTTTCATAATCTCATCCTCGCTTGCCATTGACGAAAGTCCACCAATAAAAACAGTCGTATTTGTCGGATCGGAAGTAGGCTGAATTAATGCAGGTGCCTGTGCTGCCAACTGAAGATAGCGCAAACTGTTATTTTTGGGAGTTGCAAATGATACTCGGATAGGCCGGTTACTAACAATGACTCCATTCATCTTTATAGCAGCATCTTGCTGTTCATTTTGATTGGAGAATCGAACAAATCCGTAGCCTCGAGAGAGACCTGTCAGCGGATCGGTCATGATTCGGGCTGAATGACATGATGGATAATATCTATGGAATAAGTGCTTTTTGTATATATTTATATTAGTTTTTTGATTGCTTGTTATATTATGATTGGTATAATAATGATAAATGATAAAAAGATGACAATTATAATACTTTACCAAGAGATCATCTTCTTCAATGTCGCTATTTAAATCACCAACAAAAAGACTAAACTCAGGTAAGCGATCCTCTCTATAATATGATAGTGTATTGTTTAGTTTGATGTAAACTTATTAAAAGCTGTATACATGTCTTACTTTCTATCCCAAATGCCTCCACCTGAGGCCCAATTGAGTCTAAACAATTGCTGAGAATTTGGCATTTTCATACCATGGTATCTTATTAATGCTTTCTGAGCAGCCTGATTGGACGAGAAGCCTACAAATGCATAACCAGCACTGATGCTATTTAAAATGTGTGTGTGTGTGTGTGCGTGAGTATTATGGATGTAGCACCGCACCCTTATTTATTTTAAAAAAACTTACCCAGTTCTTTTATCTCGTATCAATTTTACAAGAACATTCTCACCGAGAGAGAACCAGACATTTCGAATGAATTGCTCATCCATCCAAGATTCAAGATCACCCATCCTAAACAAAGCAATCTACTGTCATTACAAATACTATTTCTTCTTCTTGTGCTATTCTGTATTGAGTATCAAAAAAAAACATACCAAAGCGTAACTT
>VCJC01003424.1:46477-56841 GCA_024140195.1 Backusella luteola | reverse complement strand
TTTTAATATTATAATGTTCGATAAAGTGAGGAATAAAAGGAAACGTGAGCCAAGTCAAACGAAAAGCTTGAGAAATGACACTATCAATGATCAAAAGAAGTTGACAGAGAAAGAAAAAGACAGGAGTCCAGAGTATTTTATCGAAAAACTATCCCTACATAAAAACCTCAATGCAAAATTGGTTGCTCGATTGGAATTGAGTTTGAGATGCGAATCCTTAAAGTAAACAAATGGGCAATTTACGGTCTCGGTAGTAAATTAAATTTTCTATTTTAGGTGGTTACGTAAATTTGTTGATATTGAGGGAATGAAACTACTAGTCTCTATATTGGAACAATACCATGAGGATACTAAATGTAACAGGTAAATTGTTGTGTTTATTTTTTTTTAAAAAAAACCATTCCAATAACATTTGAATAAAGACGTGGAGTAGATCTTCATATGGAATGCGAATTATTAAAATGTTTCAAAGCATTACTCAATAATACCGTAAATAAATTTCATTTTGGATGCATCATAACGAGGAACAAATATCTAACCTGAATCATGTTAGGTTGGTGCGAGCGAAGCGTTGAGTCATCCGGCTTATATTCTCCAGCTTATCATCAGTATAAAATCAGCTTCTTTACATAACAGACGTCTTGTACTTGAGGTGTTGATTTTTGTGTGCTATTTCAGTTTTCCTCAAGGTCAAACGCTTGTTTTGGATGCATTGTCTCATCTTTCTGATGTCAGTGAAACATCCAGTCAATTTGGTTGTTGGTTGAACATCTGGAAAAATGCAGTTGCCATGAACACTTTGGATCCGCAAATGATGGAATATTCAGTAATGTATTATTCAGTTTCATAGTTTTTATCAAACTAATTAATTTTAAAAGCTTTGCAACATGATGTTAGTCAATGCAATCATAAATGTTGCAGAAAGTCCACAAGAAAGAATTCAGCTACGAAAGCAATTAAATCAGGCTGGCCTGAACTTGCTTATTGAAGAAACACAGCAGAATACATTAGTATACCAACAAGTTCAAGAATATAGGTCTCAAGAGTCCTACGATGAAGAAACAGTGCTTTACCAACCAAGTAACAACAGAATATTCAAAAATCTACTCGACCCTTATCACTTATTGGATATGGTTTTGGAGAGTATACAAGGCTCAACTTGCAATGACTATTTTCTTGATATGTTACAGAGACTACTGTTACAAGACTATTTAGAGGAGCAAGATAAATTGAAATACTATGAACGCATCGACTCTTGTATTCACCATTGCATAACAGAAAATCCAGTAGAAGCATTAAAATATACCCGAAAAGAGCTCGAGGAGTTGAAGAGCAAGTATGATGTCTTGTTGAAAGGAGTAGCCTCATCTCGAAGTGGAAGCCAAGAGGAGGTCCACCACCTTGAGGAAAAGGTTGCTGCTACTGAAGATCTGCTGCGGATAGCTCGCTCAACTACCTTTACATTACAAGAAAAACTAAGGTCTATCCAAACGACCTATGAGGAAAATATAAATAGACTTGAGGAGCAGCTTGAAATGTTTTGTGACATCATTGAAGATCAGCATTCTGAAAATGACACAATTGTTTTGAATAAAAAAGAATATGCAAAAATATTTGAACGTATAGAATCCAGAAAGAAACTTGAGAAGACATGTACAGAAAAGGACAAGGTAAAATGGTTTGTATATATATGTGTGTGTATCTGTATACTTACATTTAATTTAGATTAATAAGGATAGACGCCGATCGTCTACTTTTATCACTGAAGAATTCAAATCAAAGCTTGCCATGCAATTTTCCTCTAGCAACATATCGGATTTTGCTGTTGAAGACCGAAAAACGAACCGCCATACTATCCTTTCCTTTTCCAACCAAAGTCTTAAAGACTCGATCAAAAACTCTAACACCTCCTCGAAGAATACTCAATCCAAACTACCTTCGTCGGTTGCTATCAAAAGAGAGGCTTCCACCCTTTCCAAAAGAGCCGAATCACGCAGTAATAGGAGACCAAATGCTGTATCCGAAACAATTCCGGAAGAGGAGACCATACCATCAGCCTCTTCATCAACATCTTCAATCACTTCCTCAACTTGTTCCAGCAGTTGGTCTCAAACAACATTTAGCACACATGAAACCATTTCAATCGAGGCTGAAAAGAACCTCTCTTCATTACCATTCATCACCTTACCATTTAATAAACCACATACGACACTATCTTTATCTTTGCAAGAAAAAACATCTTCCCCACTACCACCACCACCATTCATTTCGCAACAACATTCAGGTTCTACTACTCTTCCAAAGAGATCATCCAGTATTCCCTCCTCTCCTCTACCACCGCCACCACCATCACCACCACCACCAGCAGCCCCTTCATCGCTTTCTATTATTATCCCAGATGTTTCCAATAATCCTCCTATTCCGCCCCCACCGCCACCTCCTTCGGCTATCACTCCCACAAGAAAACAGCTCAACCGCTATCCAAGCACCAAAACCCGTGTTGTCCAATGGCAAAAACTCCACAAAGATAACATTGAACCCACCGTTTGGAGCCAGGGCATGACATTTGAAGATGCATTTGGAACCCAACTCGAAGCCAAGCTTGACGAGGCAGGCATCTTTAAACAAATGGAGGAGACGTTTAGCCAATCAAGTACAAACAAATCCAAAAGAAAATGGGAAAAGAAGCAACTTGAAGCATCCTTGATTGAAACCCAAAAGAGTTCCAACCTAAATATATCCGTTTTGGCCAGACTAAAGAATTTTGACATGGAACAAATCAAAGCCGGTATTTTCGATTTGGAAGAAAAGATGTTTGATGAGGTGATATTATGGAATTTGTATCACAACCTGCCTGAAGAAAATGAAATCAAGTCGTTGAAGGAATATAATAAGGATAATTTATCCAAGCCAGATGCCTTTTGCTTAGAGGTGAGAATTACCCATCCTTTTGTAAAACATGTAATAACCCCTATTCTATTTAGTTGATTGGTATTCCCGCATTTAAAGAACGCATCGAATCCATGTTGTTAAAATTGACATTCTCTGATAGAATAGCTCATATTAACAAAAGCATGCGTCAAATCATGGAGGCTTCTAGTGCATTAAAGGAGTCTGAAGCGATCAAGGAATTTTTAAATGTAAGTTTACAATTTATGATGACTAGTATGTGCTTTATTCATATTCTTTTTTATTTAGTTGGTATTGCTGGTTGGTAACTTTTTGAATGGTTCCAACTTTCAAGGTGGAGCTTTTGGTATTCGTATTGCTAGCATTAATAAGGTAAATGAAATGGATCGATATATGGCTGGATGTCTAATATAATTGTATATAGTTGATAGAAACAAAATCTTGTAAAAATGACACAACATTGCTCCATTTCATGATGGATATGGTAGAGAAACAATTTCCTACTATTTTTAACTCACTTGTACATGATATGGCGTTATGTTCAGATGCTTCTAGAAGTAAGTATTGTAATAGTCATTTTTATTCGTTTTTACTTATTCTTGAAAAACACAGTAACGCTGCATGATTTAATCAGAGATTTTAATGATTTGAAGCAAGACCTTGATAAATTATCATACATTATTGATAAGCTGGATGACAAATTCAATGAAAAAATGACACGATTCCGCAAAGAAGCAATGGCCAAATTTGATCAAGTCGAAGTGAGGTACACGGCCATGGATGTAGCCTATAAAGACGTCTTGGTCTATTTTGGAGAAGATCCTAGTCAAGTAAAACCAGACGAATTCTTTAGTATCTTTTCAAAATTCATGACTGATTGGGAGGTAAGCTAGCATTGTTGACTTTCCAAAATGTTGATCTAATCATAATGTGTTGAAAGCGTTCAAAAAAGGATATGCTATCGAGCAGAGAAAAGATGGAAAGATTAAAAAAGGTGCATCAATACCAGATCGAAAAGAAGCTGAGAAATCCAAACGAGCTGGGCATCATGGACAATCTACTGCGAGGATTGAAGGGTGAATAAAGTAGATCATTCTATCATAGTACAATAAGCTTAATTTAATTTAATTAATATATTAATAAATAAATAAATAAATAAATCATATTCACACTGTCATTTTACGTCAAATCAAGCTTTGTTTTCACAAAATAGCCCTCTCTTTGTTTTGGCAAACATAAATATTTGGGCCAATGATCGAACTCTACCTTATCGAGCGAATGACTGCATGACTGTCCGCGAGTGTTTTGCGACTGTCCCATCTGACTTGGAAAAACAGTCGATTGTTGTTATCATTGTAAAATATTTTCTAATAAGGTTTTCTTGGTGTTTCTCTCCCCTTCTTTCATTGTTATTACTCTTTACTTGATTAACTGATGACGGCACCTTATAAAGAGGCAGGGCAGGCACAATGGTACCAGTTTGATCCTAATCAACATTACTACCATGATAACCAAGGTCAACTTCATTATTATGATCCAAATACAAACCAGCCTATTGACTATCAGCCTCACCAGCAGTACACTCTTCCTCCACATATGCAACAACAACAACAACAACAACAACAACAACAACAGCAGCAGCAGCACTACCAG
This sequence comes from Backusella luteola, assembly GCA_024140195.1. NCBI lineage: Eukaryota > Fungi > Mucoromycota > Mucoromycetes > Mucorales > Backusellaceae > Backusella > Backusella luteola. The sequence goes on along the minus strand of VCJC01003424.1, from coordinate 52,278 downwards.
CAGCAGCAGCAACAGAAGCAATACTCTCAGCAGCAGCAACAACCACTACAGCAACAGCCTTATACCCAACCTGTTGTCGTGTCTAGACAAGCTACACCCGATATTCTCATACCTTGTCCTGATCCTACCTGTGATGGTGAAAACAAACCTAAATCAAAGTTCTGCGAAGAGTGTGGTCGTCCCTTAGTGAGTGTCTCGAGATCAGCTACACCCGCCGGAGCAACATCTGGCGCCCCAATGAGTAGAACAGCCTCACAACAAGCTAGCTATTATCCTCAAGAGCCTGTCGTTGGTTATCAATACACTCCGCCTCAACCACCTCTTCAACGCCCACCCACCGCACCCGTGTACTCATCCAGCCCTCTTGACAACACACAGACGGTGCCATTGTACCTTCCAAACTCTCATGGAGGTAACGCTGATCCCCGAAGTCGCTCTCATCTCTTTTATAATGGAGTGGAACACCAATCTATGCAAGATCTTTATGGTCATTACCAGCAACAGCAGGCCGTGCCAGCCCAATACGCGCCTCAACAGCCTGAAAGAGATCCACTTGAAAGAACACGCGGTTGTCCTATTGTCACGTTCGGTTTTGGAGGTAAAATGGCTGTGGTATTTCCACGTAAAGTGCCCAACTATTACAACTCAGCTGCCATCAAACCACAGCCGGGCCCTGTCCACATCAAATCACTAAAATCGGTGCTCAGCCAATCCCCTGTGCTCCAAGACATACAGAGATTTCCAGGGCCTGTTCTCTTTGATGAAAAGACAAGCACCAAACAAAAGAAGAAGGATATCAATGCTTTTATTCAGTTATGCATTGATCAATGGGAGATGGAAAAGAATGCAATGACGCCTGCCTTGGAGGATTATGGAAAAACAGAGGCAAAGATCCTTTTATGGAAAATCGTGATGACCTTGATAGAATCAGAAGGGAATATAAATGATAAGTGAGTATTGATCTATGTTATAATGTGCGTGTATGCTCATCTCATCTGGTAGGGATAAAATGGACGCTGCTATTTTGGAGATACTGCGACCGAATATCAAAGCAGACGAGGATGAAGCTGGACACTTTAGTCTACCATCCTACAACAACAACACCAATCCAGAATCAAACGAGGATAGATCGGACGTCATATTATCAAAGATTGAAAGGCTATTATTAAAAGGGGACCGCAAAGAGGCAGTCAATTATTCAATGCAAGAGGATTTGTGGGCACACGCTTTGATTATTAGTAGTTGCGTGGACAAGGATCTGTGGCAAAAGGTTGTGAGTAGTTTTGTGGAACGGGAGATGAACGCATCACCGGAGAGTAAAAGAAACAGGGTCTTCAGCAATATTGCAGGTGACAATCAGGCATTACGCGTCATGTATTCATTGTTCTCGGGTGCAGGTGCTGCAGCTCTGAATGAATTCTTACAGCAAGGCATTGAATATGTCCCGACGCCTTATGGCGTGCAGCCAAAGAGACCTCAGGCCGATCCAAAACAACTTGTGAAATGGAGAGACACACTGGCTATTGTCTTGGCAAACCGCACAGGAAGAGATATCGAGGCCATTACCGCATTAGGTGATATAATGAAGGAACAGAATTGGATTCATGCAGCACATATTTGGTAATTGTGATAATAACAAAAAACCCCCCCCATCAAGGACGCCATATTCATTAGTAAATGTAGTTATCTCCTGTCACCTCAATTATCTATCCACTCTGGACTTGATACACCACAAGTACGACTGACGTTAATAGGAGACGATCATCTCAATCTAGATTCCTTGAATCTTTCAGAGATTTTTGAATTCGCCTGTTCTCTTAAACAATCAAGCGCCACCTGTTTGCCTTTCTTACAAGGCTATAAACTCGCCCATGCATGGATACTGGCAGATTATGGCTTCTTGGAGGAAGCACATCGATACCATTCTGCCATTGATTCATCTATTAAATCATACACAAAAGGAAGCCCTTATCTTCACCAGCAACTCCATGATCAGGTTGAGGCATTTGGTGCCTTTTTGGAAAATGCAACGGGAAGAAAGCCTGGGTAAGTCCAAGGACATGCATAAAACATGGTTTGTATACTCACTTTTTATAACTATAGAATGGAGGGTGGTTCCTGGCTTAAACCAAAGTTCCAAAAACGAGCACTGACATCACTTTGGGGTAGTCTTGAAGGAAGCTTTACAAAGTTTGTAAGCGGAGAAGAGCTTCCACCCGAAGAGCCTCCTGTTAGAAAATCTACAGAAATTATGAGTAGACGTGCTTGAGTGGTATAACCATATTATTCCTGATAAAAAAAATAATACATTGATGTGTATATTTGTGCTTTTCCCTTTCTATTATTACTTATTATTATTTAACCAAAATTGTTGCTGTTGACAATTATTAATAAAAACCTCCCTCCCATCTCGAAATGAATCAAGCTTATCCAAGTGCATTAACATTCAATTGTCTCTTCTCTATCTTTTGCATAAGCGTTTATTCTATCAATGATATTTGAATCACACGATTGTGGCCCTTCAGGACTTGATTACTTACAAGGTGCAACATTTTTTATGCCGATAGGATTTTTCTTTCTGTTACATATTTTTATGATGCGAAAAAAAAAAGTGTAGTGTCATCACCAGGGGATAACAAAGCAAGTCATTCTGTCACCTCAGAATTTCATAATTCCATTTTGATTAAAAGAAAGAAAAGAAAAATTCCATAGGTAGCACATCTACTGTCTTGTTAATGAGACTAACTATAAAAAGAAGAAAAAAAGCTACACCTTTTCTCAAAACAATGTCGGTTTTTTTAAAAAATCAATGTCGTAATTTTTAGAAAATCAATGTCGCATTTTTAAAAAAAATAATGTCGGCTAAAATAGTATATTTTGTATTATAAAATGCGACATTATTTTTTTTAAAAATGCGACATTGATTTTCTAAAAATTACGACATTGATTTTTTAAAAAAACCGACATTGTTTTGAGAAAAGGTGTACAAATAAAAAATCCGGGTCAGATCAGCTCACAACAACAAGTGAACACTGATTTGTATTGATAAATTAATGTTGGTGAAACGGTTACTTTTATCTTTTCAAATAGGATGAATCTTCTAAAACAGGTCTTTTTTCTATAAAAAAAGTATTTCTGCTTCTCAACGGTTGACATTCTGCTTCTGCTATAATCTCGAGAGTAACCATAAAAAAAAAGATATATGTGTTCAATATAAACTTAAAATGGAATCTTGTAAATCTATTACATTTTGTATTCATCTGATAGAAATAGGGTGATGAATGAAAGTGATCTATTCTCAACATATTGTCATATATGAGAATTGAGAAACATGAAATCGCTTAATTCCTCTGGAACAGAGAAAAGTTCTTATTGCATATCTAATTTCATCATTACTTTTGGATTGTTTCATCGTTTTGCACTCGACTTACTATAAAAAGAGCACAGACAACAAGTATGTATATGCAATATTTTTTGTTTCGTTTTGTCTGGTGTTTAAAGTGATAATTACTTGCATAAATGGCACTTCAAGCATTACCGAATCTCTTTTTGCGGATTCTTAAAAGTCGATTTCTTTAATAAGAGAATAACGTAGATTCCTATTGGATTGAAGGACCTTCAAAAAATCTAGAAAACTGCTTGAACTATTTTCGCGATGATCATAAAGTCCGCCAGGATTGCCCTTTCACACAGCGAATTCCCCATATCTTTCCTCCCCTCCCCCTTTTTGACTAGTAGGACCTCCCCTTCTGTAAGGTATGCCACTATTGAGATATTAAGCTCAAAGTGTATCATTATTACTGCAAAAATTAACTTTGGTAAAGCCAAATTTGTTAATAGAGTTAATGAGTAATTCTAAAAAAAACAAGCACTTCATAAATTGCTTTCAAATATCTTGTTTAACATCTATTCCTTACAATTACTAGTTGTTAGATATTTATATACTTGATCAGTGCCTCCTCTTCCCCTTCCTTTTTCTTTTTAAAAAAAATGCACGGAACTACCTGGAGTGGTTATTTTAAATAATTTATGGAAAATGTCAAATATTTATCAAGCTTCATCTGCTACTACTAATTTCATATTCACATATAGTGCCAGTATATGATTTCAATTTTCAAGGTTCCGTATTAAGGAGTTGAATAATTTTAGCTTCAAACTAGTTTTCTCCATCACATTATTAATATCAATTCTCTAGTCCATGTTTAAGAATATTCTTTTTTCTATCGTAAACAAAATTCCATCTGCTTTTCATATGAAATGTTTAGCCTAAAAGTTACCTGGGAATAATGCACAATTGTAGTATCACTTCACATTTTTTTTAATTTCGTTTTAGTTAGCAGCACTTTTTGATATTATCGAACAGACAGAATATATAACTGGTAGCATAGTTAATAGAGTTTATTGAAACATTGGTGTTTGAGATAAAGTGTATAATAAAAAAAAAAAGTTTAGAAAAAAAAATATAATATATTCTTAAAAAAGAGATGGTTGGCGTGAATTAACAAAAAGGGGGTGGGGGTAATAAAGAGACAAGTTATATAAGTGTATATATGCATACATATACATATTTTTGTTTTTTTTTAAAAAAAAAGAAATAATCTAATGAGACTTTCTGTACACTCTAAGACCGTCCTTCTTTTGTCCCTTCTTGATAGCCAAACCAAGGGTTTCGTTATCAGGGTCAAAGGTAGTATAGAAAGCGTTGGTGAAACTAGTACCAAGTACCCAGTCACGTTCGGAGCTACCACGGCTAATCTTGGTTGTGCAGCAATCACGATCAGCATCAACAGTTGCAGTCCAGTATTTAGCAGGGAGTTCAACAATATGGTCTTCGAGGGTCATCTTGAGAGTAGGCAAGTTGTCGATTTCGGAGCACTTGATAGTATAGAGCTTAGAGCTGGTATCATATTCGGCACCAAACTTGGCGTGGAAACCATCAGCTAAAATTTAAAAAAAAATGTTAAAAATAGGTTCCTTGAATTTAGAGCTATATAGATATTTACCTTGATCAGGAGGCATAGCAATGAAGCTGGTGGCGGTACTGATGGAAGCAATGGCATTTTCTTCTTGCTTGAATCTTAACTCGTCACCGAAACTGGCTTGGCGAATACAGATATCCCAGTTCTTGTCAGAACCATCAAGGGTGTCAGCAAGACGGAGGTATTCGACATCACCATCAACGATGCTCTTATCGACACCACCTATAGAAAAAAAAAATAGAAGGGTAAGTGAATCTAGATTCTTTAGAATTCATCTGTATTTTTTTTGTCATACCGAGAACGAGGTAACCATCAGCTTTTTCTTCAACATTGTGACGTTTGACAATTCCGAAACCTCCGGAGGTAACAGTATCACCACTGGTAGGAGCATCAGTTGTAGAAGCAGCAGGAATAGCACTAGAAGTAGAGTTAGTGGCAGTACCGTTGGTGGTGCCAGTGGTGCCAGTGGTTCCAGTGGTGCCGGTAGTGCCTGTGGTGCCGGTAGTGCCTGTGGTGCCGGTAGTGCCTGTGGTACCAGTAGAGCCGGTACCTGTAGTACTACCAGATTGATCGAAGCTTCCTGAATCAGATGTGGTATACATACCAAACTGAGCACTGGCAACGCCAGAACCTTGCTGGAAAGCGGTTTGGGCAAATGCAGATGAAGGGAGTGTATCACGCTTGGCCAAACCTAAAAATGTAAAATTCCATCAATTTTGAGTTCTATATTCATTATCTATTTTGAGTCTGCTTAAACATACTTCCAGCAGTGGTGGACTTGTATTTAGTGGAGTTGAAATCGACAGGGCGACCGAGACCTAA
>VCJC01003422.1:70980-81006 GCA_024140195.1 Backusella luteola | reverse complement strand
ACGCTCTCCGTCAAGAACAAAAAGATCTACACCATTGAGAAGCTCGCGGGCATATCCTACCCACATACTCTCGAGGATTTTTTGAAAAAAAAAATGAAAAATAAAATTGGTGGGCGACTTTAGGCGGAAGAATTTGGCTGGTAGGTAATATCAAAGGTGGATGCATTCAAAATATACTAAAGAACTTTACCTTATTAGAAAACGCCATTCTCGAGCTAGAACAATTATACGATGAAAGTCAGAGCAGCATTAATGGCAACTCGATTAAAGCAATGCTTGACGGTTCCTCCTCCGAAGATAAGTTTGATCTTAATAGGTGGATTACAGAGCTCGTATGGACTAAAGAAAATAACAGAGTGGCTGGAGCTGGTAGTAGAGAAGTAGAAGGAGAGAAAGAAGTAGAGGAAGAAGATGCTTAAAGCACCTTTATTTATTTTATTGTGCATAATCTGATATTTTATTATCGCTTTAATAAGCTCCTTATGATCATATTGTAATGAAGGTGAAGACTCTTATGAGTTTTCTTATATATTCATTGGCTTTCCTATTGAAGAAGAAATAAAATAGATAAATAAATAAAAACCATTATCTTCAACAGATAGAGCAAAGAAAAGCAGCCTCCATAACGGTGAAAATAGCAGTCATTTTATTTAATAAATATTATATCAGGTAGCAGCCTCCATAACCAAAAGCATCTATCTGATGCTATGTCTTTTTCTCTTGGCTGTTCATTGGCTAAAGTGAAATAAAAAAAATCCTCAACAGCTAATTCGCGGGCGTATAGTAAAAATAAAAGATAGCCAATAATGGCTCAGATTTTGTATGAAATAAAGTATACTATTAATGACCTTATTTAATCCATTTACCTGTTAAGTTTATTATCGTTGTTCTCTTCGTTGACGTTAGTCATTAAAACCTTTTTTTAGAATAACAACTTGAATCACAATGCTAATGATTACTAATAAACCTTATTAGTTAATATAAAAGATAGTTCAATCAAAAGTACTAAGATGTTACTTCTATCGTCGTTACCTTGATTTCTCTTGATATGTTTTTACAAGAGCATACTCTAATTTTAATTTTTTTTAAATTTTTGACTTTGTCAAACCATATGATTCTTTGTCAGTGCTTAAAACAAAAACTATTTTTTAGAGAAACATCAAATCATTTTATATTAATAGTTGATCATTCTAAAAAAAGACATTCTTCAGTTAAAACATTTATAAAATAACTTAATGTCGGTTAGGAGAAAACAGAAACAGTAACTTCTTCTGCTAAACAGCTTTAAAGCGATGCTTTTCAAAATAGGAAAAGAACAAAGATGAGAAATCAACCTGATGATCCAATCAAACAAATGTCGGATTTTGTAACATGATTTAACTTCCCAATTTGTTAATGTGACAAATGTTACGACTTGACAAATATCAAACGAACATCGTTATTAGTCTTAATATTTATTTGTTTTGTTTTTTTTTACAAAGGAAAGGTATTTCAAGCAATTTTATTTTTTTTAATAAGGATTTAAAAATTTTACTGCTTTTTTTGTGTATAAGCTTTCAAGAAAGCCTATATCTATTGAACATTTTTCATTTTTTTTGGGGAGATAATATTTACGGCATAAGGAGGTAAAAGTCATTCATTATTCATTAATTGGTGGCATCTTCGCCTTCGATTTCGGATACACGCTGCTTGAAATATGTGTACATTTTGTATTGGAGTTGGAGCAAGGGTGAGTCAGTTGGTGCTTCTGAAAGATACGATTGAACATCAACAATCAATTTCAACAGACTATCATCCACGACATATTCTTCTTCTTGGACATCTTCCTGGAGCTCTTCTTCTTCACAATACATGGCATCAGCCATTTCTTGGTCATATTCTTCAAAGTAAGCTTGCTCGGCTTGGTATTGTTCGGCTGTGTAGACAGAATAGTCAGTGGGATACTGTTGAGAGGAATAAACAAATGATTCGTTATAGTTGTTGGTGTTCATTATGAATTGTTTCTTCAATTGGCAAAAGGAAAGGATTGGATATCAGTTGAAAGAGGTCTCTACAATAGGATATTTGATATAAAATGATATTGAAATATATATGAAAAATGTGCAAAAAGAATATAAGTTATAGCAAATAAGAGACCTCGATCAACAAGATATAATAAAATGGATAAAAGGAAAGGGTGGATAAAGAAGAAAAAAAAAGGAGTGGGGTGTTTTATTACTTTTTATAATAGACTAAATTGCAGGTGGGACCATCTTCAAGAGACCGATGTCGGAGTCTTTTAAAAATGGTTCAATTCACTGCTTTTATGGGTATATAAAAACATGGCCATGACATGTTATTACCATCAAAATGAGATACTTTTCACATTGAAAAAAGTGATAAAAATAGTGTCAATGTAATATTTTCCTTTCTTTTCCATCGTTTTACTCCTTGAATCATCCAATGTCATATTTATACTCTTTTTTTTTTTTTTGAATGCGTATCTTTCCATAAATATCATGATGACTACATTTTTTTTCATTATTTAAAATCATATTAATTAAATGATATTTCAGCACATCGATATTTAATAAGGACTGACTCCATTCTAAACATGTCCTGACTGCAATGCTACTTGATGTGGCGCAAACATGAAGCGAACAAACAAAAGCTTGTATTTAAAGTTTAAAAAACCGATGTCCAATCATCGTTTAAAGTTTATTTCAACGTGAAAATATATTTAGTTTGTAAATAAACAACACATGTCATTCCAACTTGCATGATCAATTGTTTACACCCATGCTATTAAAACCATCAAAGTTAACAAACTATAGGGAGTATAATAGTCCTCTTAATTACTGCTAATAGCCTATTTGAGAGTATATCTTCATTTGTGTCCAAATCTTATCGGCTCAAGTTTTTGCAATTTGGCATGGCGAACTTAATAAGAAAGAAAAGTATGTTTTATACAAAGCTATGAACTAGGCATGTAGAAATTTCTGTTAGATCAATAGTAGTAAATAAGAACTTTTGAGTACTCAAAACTTTGCACTTTGCACTTTGCAGCAGAGCAACATTGACTTTATATGATGTTGGCAAAATTTCTTTGAACAAGTGAAAAAAACTTTTAGTTGATGTTCATTGCTTCAAACCAAAACCATCTGAAAGCAATACTTTATTTTCTGGATAAAAAGTAAGTGTTCCAAGTTCTAGAGCTTCAGAAGGTTAAAATAAGCATAAGATGCTAAGCACATGTTGTTTTTATAATTTTACAATATGCAAACATGATATATATCAGTGTTTTCTTTATCTATCGAAAAGATGAAACTAGTTGCTGTTTTAGAATTCATTGTATATGCTAAATGTACCTGAATATATGATTAGCGTCTTCTAATAAAATAGATAGTGATTTTGGTCCTCATTCAGCCTCAAATAGGTATGTACTTTTCATAAATATCTAAAAAAGCCTGACCAAGATCACCAATCACTCCACACCAATGGAGCTTACAGCTTCCTATTAATCGGTATTAACTCATGAAAATTCGGATACACTTCTAAAAAAGAAGAATGTGGCTAAAAACCAGTTATTTTAGCTTTATACAAGTAAAAATTGAATGAATCATTACAAAAAAAAAATGAACGGGCTGGCGTTACATTTTAATTAATTAAAGTGCAATGTTATAATTTGAAGATAACTGCATAGAAAAAGAATAAACATCGAAAATGCCGAAATACATACATTTTAATTTCTTTTATATAGGGATTTCTACGATATATTTATGATAATTTAAAAACGCAACACATTCTTACTCAGGGATGTACTGATGAATTTAGAAAAAATAAAAGAACTAAGATGCTTAATCCTGTTACCCGTATGTAAATAATCTAAATAATAAATAATAAATACCTAAGACGGTAGTCATATGGCGCAATAGCAGATCACTTTTCTTTTAAATTAATCTAAATCCTAAAACAACTCTGACAGGATTTACCAGTGGATGTCACTTTGAGCTTTTATTCAATAAGAGAACACTAGTCATGGTCTATTTTGGTATAGTCAGAGGATATATAATAGCTTTTCATAATCGAAATACCTTCTCCATAGAATTATAATAATATTATTTTTTGTAAAAAATATACAGCTATTGCTTGCGATTCGTATTTATTACAGTAGTTATACTAAACTGTTTGTAGTTTCTAATTATATAAGTGTTTACTGCAGAAGAATTTATGCTTAAATGCAATATTTGTAATGATTTCGTAAAAATGTATCCAATACTACAAAATGATGGGTGACACTATATTGAATACCGATTATGTTGTTTTAGTTGTAATACTTTTCTTAACTCTATGCATGTATTTATTAAAGTTGCTTAATTGAGGAATTGGCTTTGGCGCATAATGTAATAATTTTCATTTTACTAAAACCAATACTTTTAACTATTCATGCATCTCTGGTTACTTCCTTATTAGTTTCTGGCGCTTTCTTTTTCTATAAAAGAGCTGGCTTTCTTTTAATAAAAAATATTACAAAACTACAATTCTATTTTACTTGATCTAGCTGAAAGAATCTTTGAAAATGGTTAAAGCTATCACCTACTTTCTCCTTGCTGTTTCTACTCTTATCATTACTACGAAAGGCTGCGATGATGCTTGTACTGCGGATGTAGAAGATAATGGAAGATGCTACTATAGCTGTACAAATGCATGTAACTTTTCTCCAAGCCATAACCGTGATGCTTTCCTGACTGGCTTATCCAATAAGCACTATGACTGTAAACCTGAGGCCTATAATTCATTGTCCTGCGCCAAAACAGGTGGATTTGGAAGTTGCTGGGGTCATAAATGGACCTGTGGTGCTAGATGCTAGTATTATAGCTTTTTATAAAAAAAGCAGGATGAAACGTCTTTTCTTTCTTTCTTTCTCTTACCCAACGCATATCATTTGTTAAATATGCATATCAATAAATAATTTTTGTTTTTGATAATGGTTACCAAATATATGACTTTATGCTGAGAAATAGATTATGAATATCACAACTTGTATTATTGACTAGTATTTATATGATTCGTCTTCTTTTTATATATAAAAAGCAAAACCATTTATATTTATGTTTTACGCAGATCGTACCCTTTAATATAAAATAATCTTTCTAAAGTGATATGAATACATTTTTTAATATATATATATTCAATAGACCGCAATAAAAATGATCTTGAGTGAATTTAGAAGAATAGAAAGGCTCTTGTCTGTATACAGTTTCACATACTTTCAAAAGCCTTTCAAAAAAAGCGTGGCTATAATTCTCACATACAAGTTATTTTTCCTCTGTAATGATGTATAAATTTCGATATTTTAAGTCATTTTATTTTACCAGTGGTAATTTATAGCATGTCATTAAAAAAGTGTTGATTTCTCAAGTATATTCAATTGGTTCAAAATGGTTCATATAAATAACAATTATTCAATATTAGTGTTCCAAAATAGTAAATCCCGTTCTAGTTATATTTATTAAATCAATTGTATATTTATGTCATAATTCTCATAGATTATATTCAATTATAGTGAGTCAATATGTTCTATCCATTTTATAAGTCTTGCTCGTCAAAGTGTCTTCAGTTGATGATGTAAACTTTGTTTCATAAAAGTAAACACGTTCACTTTTACAATATTATAGAGCCTTTTTTGATGCAATCTTTTTCTAAAGAAAATGTTTTTAATTTGGTTGTATCGTCGAATTATATTATATAATCTAGGAAGATCAGCAAAGCTGTTTCATTTTCTAATTTGAAGTTGAGAGCTTACCTCGATAAGTTCTCAATGAATCAAAATATAGATGATCTACTTGATTAAACCTGGATTTTAATAAAATAAAGTACGGCATTATGATAAAAATAACGATTAAATACATAACGCTGATGTGATATGGTGGTCCCGATTTCTACTTTGTCGAGATTCATTCATACAAATGGTAATGACCGGAGATGAAAAAAAATCTCTTTTTTAATCTCTTTTTTATGCAACCTTTTTGGTGGTTAAATGTCAGTACTTGCCATCACTTATTATTAAATATATTTTTTAAAAATTAATTGCTATGAATAGACAATTATAAACTGTATGTTGTCCTTTATTTCCTTGGAAAACATAAAATTGTGATGACGTAGTTTGCCTGCCTTTTATGGAAACTGATTGTTATTTTCTTATCAACATTTTTTTATTTTTTTAAAACTTCAGTTCCTACAACTTTTTACAAAGTATAATAAAAAAATGAGGTATATAAACCAATAGTATTCGTACACTTGTTTTTACTAATAAAATGAAAACGTGTTAGCTCTTCGAGTAAGAGAGATAATGATTATGTTTTTGAACAACAAAATGATGTGCGACTTGATGAACTTGGTTCCAAAATCTCAGCAATCAAAAATGTAATAAGAAGCAGAAAAGGAGAAAACATAAGAGAGACTTATATATTTAAAATTCAAGATTACAATAGATATCCATCAAGATGTAACTGATCAGGATCGACTTTTAGATGAATCGGTAAAAAGGACTAACAGTAATACAGGCGACAACAAAATATTGACACGTTTTTTACTTAGCACTCCCAATTTACTGGGCTCGGCGGACGGTTGAGTAACTCCTTTGGTAGAATGAATCGCATGGTATCAAAAAGACACCAACGACAGCTTTGTTTTTATGTCACAGTTATTGTGTGTGTTTTCTTTTTCCTTTATTATGGCGTTCCCTTTTTTAGATACATGTTTGGCTCAAGTGGAAGCGAAGAGCCAGGTGATATGTAAAATAGTAATAATAATATAAAAATATATAAAAATAGACATTGTATTGTTTATATATTTATTTATATTTACATAAAATAACTGTTTACTTTTCTTTGGTTATCTTGAATCGCTCATTCTTGAGTAGCGAGCCATAGTAACGATAATAATAATGGTGATAATGTACAATAAAAAGGGAGAGAATAGAATGGAATAATTATATAAAAGGATTGCAGTGATTTACAGTTTGACATTCCCAGTCTTCGGATAGTGTGTTGGTCATACGTAGGAAATTGGGTTGATCATCGAAACTAGCCAAGTCAAAGTCCAATATGTTTGCAATATCATCGTGAATAATAATACCCGAATCTACAGTATTCGTATCTGATAGTTGTAAATCATTAGCGGATAGGTTAATCATATTAAGGTTTGATGCAAGAATGTCATTTAAGGTTGGATCAATGTCAGCTTCAAATAAGCTACTATCAACAGGAAAACATGCGTTATATGAGTTGAAAGGATAGCATAATATGTCGCTATTGGGCTGATGAAAGATGTCCATAAATGATTTTTGATCATCATCATATAGCTTGTTACATTTCGAGTGCCAATTCAAATAATCTTCAGGACTGACATAGAGTTTATAATTAATTGTGTTGAGAAATTCCCATTCTAATTTAACCAGTTCAGTCTTTGCAAGACCAGATGCCATCTCCCACAGCTTAGTTTTAATATGTTTAGTAAAAACAAGGTTCGCTAACTTGATTTGTTTTTATTTATTCCAACAATTTTGGACTTACCGGTTGGCTGCATGTATCAACATCCTCGTGGTATTTGTGACTTAGTATCATTGCGGTAGTAAATAGCTTATATTCAGAAATGCATTTTAAATTGACTGTTGCTTTTGTTAGGTACATTTCAGCATATTTCAACCTGTAAAATATAAATATATATTTCAGTTAATTAATTTGAATGCTTGTAGTGAAAATACTCAATAACTACCCTGTGTCTACAATATAGTCAGATATGTTTGACAACAATATGAAATTATGGCAAAACTTAAAAAAGTTCGAATTTCGTTCCTTATTCCAATCATCATTGTTGTTCACTCGTTTAATTCTCCATAAAAAGGACATGACAACAGTTGATAGCTGTGCAAGGTAAAGCGATTGAAAGCACATACCTTGCAGCCGAGTGAAGTCTTACTTGAGTATTGTGTTGGTAGAAAAAGTTGAAGGTAAAGTCAATCAAATAATCAAACCAAGGTAATAAATAAATAAAAGATAAAGGTGAAAGAAAAGCGTTTAAAAGGTTTGACAAACGGCGCAGTTTTATACTTTTTTATTTTTATTTTTTAATTTTTTTTTGACATGCGTCAAGTATCCTAGTTCTGAAGTTCAAGCATTCTGTAAATACTCATATTATTAGAGCCATATCAAATCCCTTCATTACTTTCAAACAATCAAAAGTGATTTTTTTCACTCTACATAACCGGTTATCTATTAGAAATAATTACACCTGGATCGCAAATGGGGTTTATATGTAATACAACTTATACGATAACGTGTAATAGTGTGGCGACCTTGTGCTTGGTTCAGATGCATTAATATCGGTGTTCAAAATCTGCAAAATGTTATTTTTCAAGAAAATGTACAAAGTGTGTGTTACTATTGGGCTGATCAATAACTTTGAGTCTTTTGATTCGAAATCCTTTTTATCGTTTTGTGTGTAAAATAAATAAATAAATCGAAATGTTCCTAACCACAATATTATTTCTGAGCCCTTTATTTTCTATGCTTATTTAGCTTTATATTTTCTTGTACCTCTTTTATTTGCATCTCCTGTAAGTGTGTGTTTGAAGGAGGTCAAGGAGCCATGTGACAAATAGTGGATCCATTCGTATAACCCCAGATTTGAATGTGATACAAAATCCCCAAATATTGACATCCGCAGTCAAATTAAGACAGAGGAAAGTCTATAGCTTTTAGTTGTGAAACGGGGAGCGTCTAATTATTTTAGGAGTTGATCAAATAATCTTGAATAGGAGATTATCATGCTTATACGACGAAATAATTATAATTTTAACGGTATTGTCTTTATACGTTTTTTTTTGTATTATTCAAGTCTTTTAGTGATTTCACCAAATATAAATATAAGTTGATTAGATCTTGAAAATGATATTGATTTCGATAAGCAATAAACAAATAAACAGGCAAGTACCAAAGTAGGGAAATGCACTTGTATCAACAACCAATATTTATTTGTTTTCTTTTTTTACTCGAAAAGACTCATGACATCATCCATACGTAGCTAAAAGTGTAGTCCATTATCAATTATTGTATATTTATATATTTTAAAATCAATGAGGTGAGATATCGTGTAGGCAACTTTGAATTGATTCAAGATAAGTACAGCATCTCCTCATCACTTACAAGATATCTTTTACAGTCAAAGTAATCGATCTTATTGTTATTTCTCACTGTCTTCAGCTTTGGGTTGAAAATTTCTTTTATTATTTCTATATTTTAAGTAGAAAAAAGTACAACGTCTTTAAGATATAACATTAGGAAGACACAAGATATTAACCTAAAGGAGCTCTACTTGACAAAAAAAAGTCCAAGTAACTTAATTACCTATTTTTTATTAGATTCGAAAAAAAAATAGACCGAGAGCAAACCGATATACACTTTTTATAATAGATGTACTCTCCATTAACTAGTGCTCATTTTCTTTTTAGAGCACAAGAAATGAAAACTATTTTTAATATTTTAATTTAAAAATAACGATTAGTTGTTTTACTATTGTAAAAGTCAACAGCTAGACCAGCACATTTTTCAATTAATAAAATAAAATAAAATAAAATAAAATAATAAAGAAATACGACTTCTAAATAGTCAATGCCAATCTAGATAGTATACCCGGGACTGGTATTATGCATTCAAGCTATTAGTTTTTGAAGGAAAAGTGTCAAATTTGAAATTATTATACTTTCATGGCACCATTGGGATGACTTACTTAAACTATAATGGCCATAATAGCTACCCAGTGTGACCATAAACCTCTATCTTTATACGTTTGGAGATATTAAAATGAGATATCTTTGTACTTTCAAATCTCACTAAAGAGAATCACCCACATCAGCTTACTAATTAATAAGCGTAAGGTTAAAAAAGTAGGTTCAAGTTTGATTGGCCCGCTCAAAAAGGCCAAAAAATCTTCGGGGTTTAAAAAAGTTGCACCATTTTTTTTTAAAAAAATGTGTACAGACAT
>VCJC01003422.1:28485-46649 GCA_024140195.1 Backusella luteola | reverse complement strand
GTTACAACAATGAAAATGGCTTCATGAATGGAAATCAACAGGACATCACTCCATCCGAACTCATGTCACTTTGGTACTTTGAAAATGGTAAGAACAATATCATGCTCATGTTGGGTGCTTTATTTTTGTTTGAACGACGTCACTCTAATTTAATTTGTAGTGAAAAGTGTAGTGCATTTAACGATATCCTTTATATTTGTCCTTTACTATCACTTTAATAATGTCAAGCAAAAATATTCAAAAAATTATAAAAAGCTTCGAGGAAGTTGCTGATGAGGAACTATTGCTTGCAAGCGCGATTAAGGCAAGACGTTACAAACGTTTGAGAGAAGAAGTAAGATCGGCTATTAAACTAAAAAAAAAACTACTTTGACTTATATAAACTAAATTTGTCAAAATAGGCTGAACTAGTAATTGCTATTGGAACAACTCTTTAAGGCCTGTTATTCACTTATTTATTTTTCTTTCATGGAGATTCTTCCACCTCAATAACAACAGTAGTTGCAACAGAGGTAAGTATAGCAAATTAATTTTTATCATCATTTTGTATGCATTCTCATGGCTTTTTGATTTTCCTAAATAGAAAAAACGTATAAAGGAGATGACCGTCAGAGATATTTACCTTCAAAAGTAAGCTATTCTACATGGTCATTCCTATTTTATATATATTTATTCTAAATATTTTTTTATTTAGAGGTTGCTCGATAACCAAATCGTCGAGGACGTATCCTCCTCTATATCTTCCAAGGCAAAGAACGCCCCCATCTATCTCCCTGTTGATGCCCAATTTAAAAAAGTGAGAAATATGGGTGCCCTCAGGGTTGCATTAAACAACCTTGAAGCCTATAAGCCAACATCCTACAAAGAGGAGATTACCAAAATAATGTACTTGGACATGTAAGTTAGAGTTAGAGAAAACCTGGTTGTTATTTTTTATTAACCTGTATCGATTTAATCTTCGCCTTCATTATGAGAAGCACAACGCTTTCTCCGCCCCTATCGTTACCATTTACTCAGAACAAGACTACCAGGTTAAATTCTGGTCATATTTATTTGAGACATATTTCGGGTCACACAACAACCACATCGGCGGTTCAACCCGTCTAAGACGGGTTTCGCACTGTCTATATTCACAAAATCCCGTCAAAAATGAGCCTGGCAGCCTGATCACTTTTAGCCCGTCTTTTATCCTTAAAAACCTGACTGATCCGTCAGAGACGGGTTTGAAAACCGCCGAAGTGCTGGTAAGTACTAGATGCCTATAAACATGAAATCCAAAGTAACTGACTGCTTATTTTTCCCTTCATTGTCTTTAGGGGTGAGACGATGAGTCCATTATGTAAAAAAGCCAACTTGAGATTCAAAATCGATTTGCGTTTCTTGATTGGCTTGGATGAAAACACCCTTTGTGATGTTGGTGTTGCTGAAGTCGCCCGAAGTGCCACGCAATCAAAATATTTTAAAGAAAAAGCTAAAACCGTCATCACATCCAAGTGCTACTTGAACAGCCTGCTCAAGGCCATGCCTTATCTTGATTGGAGAAAGATACCCTCCGTAAAAGTGCCCTTCATTCACATCATGGGTTTTGATGCTGTCATTTACACGCTCTCCATCAAGAACAAAAAGACCTACATAATCGAGAAGCTCGCGGGCATGTCCTACCCTCGCACACTTGATCACATTAAGGACGGCCACATCCAAATGATCCTCAAAGCCTTTTCCTTGTTAGAAAACACTGTTCTCGAGCTGGAGCGATTCTACCACGAAAGTCAAAGCAGCAGTGATGGTAACACGATAGATGAGATGCTTGCTGAGTCCCCAAAGAAGAACAAGCTCGATGTTAATAAGTGGATTACAGAGCTCGTATGGACCAAAGAAGATAACGGAGTGGTTGGAGCTGGTCGTGGAGAAGCAGAGGTAGAAGTAGAGGAAGTAGTAGTAGAAGAAGAAGAAGAAGAAGAAGTAGTAGTAGTAGAGGAAGTCGTTGAGGAAGAAGATAGTAATGGAAATGATTAAATCACTTTTATTTATTTTATATTGTACATAATATGTCATTTTATTATGACTTTAATAAACTCCTTATGAGCATACTGTAATGAAGTTGTAGATTCTTGTGAGTTTTCCGACATGCAAATAATAAGTTTCAAGCTTCCATTTCCACATCGTTGTTTATATTGCTTATTTTGGCAAAATGAACCTTACAAGCATTTGTTTATAATCTGTAGTTGAATTCATTATCTTTCAGTTTTATATACAGTCCGTGGAAAGAATTATACTAACGCCATATATCTTAACAACATTGATATATAATTGAGATTGCCATTTTAGTATTATACAAATAGAGGGAGGTGGTAACTAAATGAATAGACAACGGTCTTCTTGAAGATCAGTACTCTCGGGGATCCAATTGAAACCTTCTTTTTTAATATTAAAAAAAGCTTAATTATTCTTATGCAGTGTAGTGTAGATACTAGCGAGCAACGTGCTGATCTTGGAACTACTTGGTATCCAGCTTTGTTCTAATTATTTCATCCATATTCCTGTTTTATTTCTGTTTCTACTATTATGAGAACCTAAATTAGTTTAATAAAGACTTACTACTATGACATCAATTATCTAATCAATTCGGTGGCGTTTTAAGTATTATATCCAATAAGTATATAACACTAAGTAAAGTATTTGGAATGAAAACTATTAAAGAACTCCGTCATTTTCATGAACTAGCACAAGTATTTTTAGTTCGATCAGTGTATAGTTTGATGGCGCATTATTGTTTATTCACCGTGCTCCAAACAAAGTATTATTTTGGCATTTCCTTTTGTTTTTTTTTTATTCAAGACAAAACATTATGCTGACAAAGAACCCATCCCCCTGTCATTTACAATATGATACTGTTTGACATATATATATATATTAATTATAAATTTACTAAATGATGAGACTAAAACGGGATATGCCAAGTATGATCAAACAAAAAGCTACAAGGAAGAAAAACAATCTTGGATCTCTAATTGATATTAAGAGTGAACCTTATTGATAAGCATGATCAAAAACAGCTTTTCAATGTTCCTAAAAAAGAAATCATTGGGCAGCTAATATTTGCTGTTCTCTAAATTAGGGCATTAGGAATTGTTAAAAAATGTGGTAATTGTCATCCGTGTAACGTTTATTTGTAACATGCTCAAATTCCCACGTATGAGATGTCGAGTTGAGAGATCGGCGTTTAAACCTTCTTTCTTCCCATTTCCCTAATTGTACTATAAGTAAATTTGAAGTAAAACCTTGTAGAGTGTCGCATAAACAGATCGCTATTAAATGTTTAATAATGACACTCTTCTGTAAGAGTAGCTTTATAATATGTTATAAATGAAATACTATAAGCTGTAGAAATGAAAATAAATATAAACAAATAATAATGATCATTTGGTTAGTAACAGAAAAGTTGCATTTGAAAACATGACTAAAATGATAACACCAAGGACTTTAAAATGTGACGACTGTGAGAACCTATGTCCTTATAAAAAGTGCAGAATCTGTTTTTTTATTGGGATTTTAGATTTTTTTTTCATCTCTTATATAACCTTTTTTTAAAAAAATGACTCAAGCTGATATCCAAACTATTCGTTTATCCAACGGCAAGACTGCTCAGGGTAAATCACAAAACAAATATTTGCATTGGCATTAGAGAGTAGCAGTAATTGATTAAATGTTTATTATTAGCCCACACCCAACTTTTTATCAACAATGAATTTGTTCCCGGAAACGGTCCTTTGATTGAGACCATCAACCCTGCTACTGAAGAAGTCATCTGTAAGGTTCACTCTGCTGATGAGAACGATGTTAACAAGGCTGTTGAGGCTGCCCACCAGTGCTACTACAAGACCTGGTCCAAGGTTGCTCCTGCTGAGCGTGGTCGTCTTATCCACAAGCTTGCTGATTTGATGGAACGTGATATTGAGCAGATTGCTACTTTGGATGCTGTCGATAACGGTAAATCTTTCGTTATTGCTCGTGATGTCGATGTCACTGAGTCCATTGGTTGTTACCGCTACTTTGCTGGTTGGGCTGATAAGATCCACGGTAAGACCATTGATACCACCCACGACAAGTGGTGTTATACCCGTCACGAAGCCCTCGGCGTCGTCGGTGCTGTTATTCCTTGGAATTACCCCACCATGATGGCTGCATGGAAGTTCGCTCCCGCTTTGGCTGCTGGTAACTGCAGTAAGTATTTAATCGGCGATAACTGACATTTTATCGGTGACATGAATTAATTTGACCTTTCTTTTTAGTTGTTATGAAGTCATCCGAAGTTACTCCTTTGGCCACCCTTAAGTTTGCTGAACTTGTCAGAGAAGCTGGCTTCCCTGCTGTAAGTGGAGAGTGTATATTTAGTATAAAAAGAGTATATAGTAATATTGTATTGTAATAGGGTGTTGTAAATGTTATCACCGGTCTCGGTCATACCACTGGTAACTTCTTGTCTGGACACCCCAAGGTTAGCAAGATGGCCTTCACTGGTTCTACCGCTACTGGTCGTAAGATTATGGAAGCCTCTTCCACTAGTAACATCAAGAAGCTTCAACTTGAGTTGGGTGGTAAGTCTGCACAGATCGTTCTTGCTGACGCTGATCTTGCCAATGCTGCTTATTGGGCTTGTGGTGGTATTTTCAACAACCACGGTCAAAGCTGTAACGCTGGTTCTCGTATCTTTGTCCATGAATCTATCCATGATAAGTTTGTACAACTCTTTATTGAAGAGACCAAGAAGCTCAAGATTGGAGATCCTTTCGATGATGAAACTTTCCAAGGTCCTCAAATCAACAAGAGTCAATTCGACAAGATTTTGAGCTACATTGAAATCGGTAAGAACGAAGGTGCCAAGGTAGCATATGGTGGTAAGCGTTGGGGTAACCGTGGTTACTACATTGAACCTACCGTATTCGTCAACTGTAACAACAATATGCGTGTCATGCGTGAAGAAATCTTCGGTCCTGTTGTTGCTATCGGTACTTTCAAGACCGTTGAAGAAGCCATCGAGCTCGCCAACGATTCTGATTATGGTTTGGCTGGTGGTGTCTACACTACTGATCTTGACTCTGCTATTAAGGTTACCAACGAAGTTAAGGCTGGTACTATGTGGGTCAACTGCTACGATGTCTTTGATCAATCCACCCCCTTCGGTGGTTATAAGCAATCTGGTTTCGGTAAGGAATTGGGCAAGTACTCTCTCCAAGAATACACCCAAGTCAAGGTTGTTAAGATCCAATTGAGCAAACTTTAAATATCCAAGCATACGTACAAACAATATCTAAAATATTGATATATTCATTCTGTAAAATAAAATAATTGTATCTTTTGTTTAAAAATCGAAAACACTATGTTCCTTTTTGGGTTTAAGAGTTTTGGGTGAGGCAAAAGCAAGCTTGTTAAAAATCAGGTTTTAATTGTAAAAGAAGTAAATAATGCATCATCTGGTTTCTTGAAATCCTTTTTTTACAAAAATTGAGTTTATTTTAAAGAAAATAACTTTAGCTTTATAATAGTTATTTGATAAATTCACAGTTTTGATTTCGTCCCTCGATTATGCAGCAGCGTAAATCTGACTTTGTCTATGGCTAAAAATAGTCCGAAATATTTAAGTATGTCCCATTATGGCTTGAGACGCATCTACTTAACTATGTTGTTGTTTACAGACTAAATAACTTTAAGTGGTGCTTACAAATAAACTTGCCAGCCAGCTGATTTTACTCATCGTTTTTTTAGAAACAAGTTACGAGTTCAAGCCACAGATCCCTGGTTGTCGAGCGAATATTTCTTCGACTAATGTTCGCAAAATGTTCACAGTACGTCATATGTGAGTGAAGAACAACATCAATGGCAAATATTAAGTAGGATAACTATTCGTAGCTTTGATTTGTCAAGGTTTACCACTCATGCCTTAATATGGAGAATGATTGATTCAACAATGCTGTGAAAAAATGAGCGATCTACAACATTTCTTTTTTCAACTATTGCAAATTACCCACTTCCACTTTCGTCCACCTACGCTCGTTCGCGCTCACAACTGAGATGTTCTCAAAAAGGAATCTGGCATTTTTTTTTTGCAGAGTGATTCAACTCAATTTTCTAAAACTGATGTAGACTGAAGTTGGCTCGATTGTATTGATAAATTGGAGCCGGCAACAATATGCTGCGTTCCCTGAAGGAATTAGCACACTTTACTATTGTTTTACGTATCAAAGTTTTTGCTTTCGCCCTTTTATTTTTAAAACACAAAATATAAGAATATGCGCAAATCTTATCACCCAAAAAAAATCGCTAGAGTGCGCAAATTCATTTAAGAAGAACAATAATTTATGGCTTCCATTTATAGTGTACGAAAAACAGCCTGCGAGAACACCATTATTTTTGGGTATTTAGTGATGTGTGTCTCTTTTGCACCAAGCTTTATTTTTATCACCATTTGACATCATTGTATATGATTTCTCTCTTGGTCAATCGCAGGTATTATCAAACCTTATTTTTGATAAGCTTTCTTCGAGTAAGAGTCATTGTTTTGATCACACTTGTTTTCGCTAGAGACTCTATTTACTTTAATCTATTTTTGACAGGGTCTCAATATCCAAAATATTTTTTACATGGTGTAATTCGCTTTTATCCACTTTCGCTCTATTTACCATAAATTATACTAAGGCAAACTATAGATTAGCTTCTGGAAGGGTATCAACCTAATGAAGGCAATTCCGTTATAAGTGAGTAAAAATTTGTAATTGGCGCAGATATACTTTACTTATTATTGCCATGACCAAAAAAGTCTATCATAGTGTGTTTAGTAGAATCCATATAAATACATATCAGCCTTTTGTAAATAAAGAAAAAACGGAAGGGTGTGGTTCTTAGAAATACCATAAGCCAGAGTTTCCAGTGATCTTGTTTAATGTATGTTTCTCTAACTCGAACAACCTTATGAAATTCCCACTTCATACAAAGGCTCATAAATATTTCTGCGATTTCGATATTTTCATTGGCTTTTATTGACTTTTTGAAATAGGGTTTCTTATTTATTCTCACACTATCTTCAATCTATAAAGGAATTAGTTTAATTGATAGTTAAGGGTAAAATAAGTAACGTTGTTAACAATGCCTAAATAGGTTTTAGAGTAATATTTCATTAGATATAAACGTATCAAAATTGAATCAATTAAATCATTTATATGCTTTCTTTGAATACCACAGCAATGTTCTTCTTTGAGGGCATGTATTTCGCAATGACGACATAGGAAAAAGCTTGTTTAAAAGAGTACACAAATAAACTTTACATTTGATACTCCGCCAAGATTTTCAAGATCTAGTATGGCATCATAATCTTAAGAGGGGTAGAATTGTAACATGAAAAACTTGAGTGCCTGGGTACTCCTTAAAAGGGTAGTGATAACCATTTTCTTGTCTCCTTATCTGACTATATGACATCACAATAAAGCAGTGAAATTTTATTGGACAATGTTGTTCTCTGTGAAGCCGAAATAAGAATTGTGTTACGATTGATTTTGAATAGTGAAAAAGATATTTGTCTTAAGTGTTTTACCAGAAAGTAACCTGGTCAACTGTGTTTTACTGAATAAATACAATTAATGGATGTTTTGAAGCAGATTTATTTTTTATACCATCTATATATACGTTATATCAAGCAAACAAAATTAACAGTGGTTGGCATATATATAGATATATGTATATTCACATTACCTGTCATTTGAATGTCCTTTTGTACCAGCTTGAAATTTATCTCTCTCCTCTCATAACACAGTATATGTCAGTTATTATTTTTGCACGGACTGAAGCGAATCAATACAAAATGATTTGGAGATTCAGTGGGCTCTTAATTTGAAGTAAAAGCTAGTTTGCTAACAGACTTCTGGATAATGACACTGTTTACATTTCACAGTAACTGAGCATTTTTCTTGCAGTATTCGTAAATTTATTTTACCGTTGCTATTTCCAAAGCATTCTGTAGTACACTTCAATAGTAAAATGTATAAAGTATGTATATATTAATTTCCCATCTTACTCTTTTTATAAACAGATGAACAAAGTTTGAACATTTCAATTTGAAATACGAAATATACATTGATCCGATGTACTCATGCAAATGTTTGATTTTTTTTTAAAAAAAAGTACACATTCTAATTGATTTATTTTGTATCATCAGATCAATTTGAATAGGCTACTTTAGCTTTTCATCATGGCTCAGGAAGTTTCATGGAGAGTTGCCTGCTATTCTTATTTTTCTTTCAATTATGGAGGATAGACATGATCACCTTTTTCCTATTTGCCTATTTTGTGCATTTTTTAGCACCCAAGCTAATAAATCATGTGGTTAATATTCTTGGAGATAGTAATGATACCAGGAGTAGTCGTATCAAAGTGTATGGATCGTATCATATTTATTACCTTTCCTGACAATATCCCGAAATGTTCAAGTAGATATAGTTTGGTGGCATCTATCTAGTATGATCGATCTATTCTAGAAAGATTTTCTAAAAAAAAAGCGACAATAAGTCATATGCAAAATTTTCAGCTACTAAAATTATTAGGCTTGAGTACATTATCTTAATATGATTATTATTATTATGGTGGTTTCTGTTAAATCAATATCTTATTTTGCAAAGCGAAGATCTGAAAAAATTAACTCCGCGAGTTTGTATATTTTGCATTATAAAAGGATAGAGACTTAAAATAGAAAGTCTGATGCATGAAAGCAAATTGGCTGAGCAAATGTAATAGAAACTCAGTACATTCAGAAATTATCAGATTTATGCACCTGCTACTATTATTATTATTATTATTATTATCATTATGTGTAGAAGCAACCTAATTATAATACATGATGGGATATCTTATTTATACCGTTTCATATTGTATCTATTCCCTTTTTTTGTCAAAGAAGGGTGCTAAACGATTTGTTGGGTCTATCTTTTAATGTTGTGGTGTGATAGATAAACAAAAAAGGCTCGACCTAACTGCTTTTTTATTTAATTGCTATCGGTATATTATATTCTGCTTATTTATATTTCTTATATTTCTACGTGTTATTATTATCGTCCATTTTTCACTAAACCATTTACCGTTTAACGTTAACGTTGCCATTGGCTAAATTAAAATTCATTTCGTTACTTTTTTATGTCTTATTAAATCAGCACTGAGCGACAAGGATACATGTACGATTTTTCTATTTTATTTTACATTAAGGTTTTGTTTCCTAATATGAATTAGAAGCTTTTCTTGTTCTTCTCACTTTATCATCACAAGCCCATAAACTTTTTCCATTAACAAATTTGTAATTAATTATTTGTACAACTTGGTTCTTCATTGAGCATATCCTTTCTAAGTTTTTGTTTCATATGTATAAACAAATAAAAACACTCTATTCAATAAATAAGCAATTATTTATACATTACAATGCTTTGATTTATGATTTAAAAGAATTATTTGCGAAAGAAGAGTGCCGATGAAAATCAACGTCATCTACTTACGGATATTCTTTCGGAGTATAAAACGGAAAAGATGTCGTATAACACTCAGTCTGTAAATAAAGTAAATGCCTGACGTACAAGGAATTAAGTGATAGTTTCACACCTTTTAACTTTATCAAAATAATAGGGGAGTAGGTTATGAATTAATAGAAGTTAAAAGATTAGCATTATTTTCAAAAGAAACTCCGGGTTGTCTTTTATTTGTCAAAAGTAAGTGAATCCAAATATTAGGATATGAAGTAGCATTAGGTCATGGCACAAAGAGACAAATAAAATCACATACGTAATTTGGAATACAACGTATATTGAGATATACGTTGTATAAATCCAATCATGTATTTATCCCATGATAATGTTCGATTTCAGTGTTGAAAGCGATAAAAACAAAACAAACAGGATTGTGATATTTAATACATGTCTAATAATAATATAAAATACGCTTTCTTTCCAAAAAAATCCAACTTGTGCATATTACAAACTTGCCTACCCAATCAGTGCCATGGTATTCTAGAAAATAAGCATTTTAAAATGCGTGGCCGAGTGTCAGAATACCGAGC
The DNA here is from genome assembly GCA_024140195.1 of Backusella luteola. Taxonomy (NCBI): domain Eukaryota; kingdom Fungi; phylum Mucoromycota; class Mucoromycetes; order Mucorales; family Backusellaceae; genus Backusella; species Backusella luteola. The sequence goes on along the minus strand of VCJC01003422.1, from coordinate 36,559 downwards.
CAGTACTGCTTTTTTACTTTTAAAAAGATATAATTTTCATGTCGCTTGTATAATCCACTTTAAAGTTCGTATTATTATGTTATTAATCTTGTCATTCTTTGACTTAGCCAATAAATGACTATTTCAAATATTTAGTAAAAAAATTGCCTTTCTTGTATTTTTTCTTTATCACCCTTAAATAAAGAATAGAAGGTGATTAAAATGGATCTGATGTTACATTTGTTTGGTGGATTAATTACGCTAACCTCGTCGTGATTGAATGACCCAAGTAAAGTTATTCGTGAGTATTCGGACTGTTACACAAGCGATTCTGTTGCATCAAAGTTGGCTTGATAATTTATGCTATAAATTACAGGTTCAAAATTCCGGCTGTAACCAATTTATTTACCTTTTTATCCCTGTTTTATTCTAAAATAGAATGAAAGCATTAAAGATATCAGGGTTTATTGTTTTATACGTTCTAAGTACTACTTGGGCGTATCCCAAGTTTAATGATGGTAAGAACAAGTAAATTTCTTGTAATTATATGTTTTTTGACTTGACAATCAAATATAGTGAATGGTAATGACCTCCAAGGAAACAAGTGTCCCCTCCCAACCTACTATTCCTACCCTTGTCCCAGTCTCTGTGTGAGAGATATTAACTCTTGTCCAGAAGAGGCAAGACCTAGTTGCCCATCAGGGCAAACTTATTGTGTTGATGGGTCTTGTCGTGAATCTTGCCCATCGTCTCTTACCTCTGCTTGTGCATGTCCTGGTGCTCCCGCTTTGACTGTACCTGTATATTCTTGCTCTGAGAGCTTCTCACTTAGTGTAAATATTGAAAACTTCAATGCCGATAACAAAACTGAACAAAGCGCCGAGTTCTGTACGCATGCTGTTAATCTTACTAACATACCAACCTGGTCTCCAAGCCCTGAAGTTGCCATGTGGCTTGAATGTCCTACACCTGATTATGGTCAATTAACGTTTAGAGAGAATGTGTTTATTGCACTTTTTACGTATTATGGTTCTTGTTTGGTACTTCTTGTTGGTTGGAGTCTACTTAAGTATATTCGTGAAAAGGTGAGTTGTAAAAAGTGAAGGAATGAAGCGAGTAACTAAAAACGCGCCATCTTTTCTACTTTTATAAACAAAAAGAATATAAAGGATAACTTCAATAAAATCAAAGAGCTCCGTACAGAGGATTATGAAAAGAACTCAAAAGAGAAGGGTCTTAGTGTTTCTGACGATGATGATGATGATGATCTGTCTACTATAGAAGAAGAGGATGCCATGACTGTATACGGATACAAACGTACATTGGCTGGTACTATTGCCGCCATCGTATTCTTCTTACAAACCATTGGCCAAATTGCATATATGATTATGATTACTTACGATTACTATAACGGCAACCTCATGTTCCGTGGTTTTACTGTGGTTAACACTGGTACCTTTATGGGAATGTGGTACATCTACTTTATTTGGTTTGCCTGTCTTACTATTTTCAAGTCCAGATTACCCAACTTCTTTAGGATTAGATGTGCTTATGATCAAGGACAGTTTGTTCAAGTTGAACGCAAGGAGCCAAGTATGTTATTTTATTTGTTTTGGAAATTTTGGCAAATCAAAATGCTAACCTCACTATAGATCAAATCTTTTTGGATGACGGTTCTGATATCGTTATGGACTTTGTAAGATACCTTGAAAGACTCTCCAAGAAAATCGTCGGACTGGACGTTGTAGTTACTTCTGCACCTATTAATATGACATCCAAAGGAAAGAAATACTTTGTGTATCAATGTACCCGTTATATTTATGATCCTTCCAGCCAGCTTTTTCGCCCACATCAAATCGAACTTGGCTCTACTCATGCAGAATTAGCTTCTCTCACTAATGGTCTTACCAGAGAGGAAGCTGAAGAGAGACAGGAACTTATTGGATCCAACTTCATTTCTGTATATGTTCCAAACTTTGCAGCAGCTATGTTTAGAGAATTTGCATCCTTCTTCTATATCTACCAATTCTCAGTTCTTTGGCTCTTCTACTACTATAACTACTGTAAGTTTAATGTAAATAGGAAAAAGTGTGTATACAATTATTTAACCATTTAAAATAGGGCAAGTTGGTGTTGCTGATACTGGTGTCATTCTTATCTCTGCAACTGTGAAGGTTGTAGTTCGCCTTACATCTGAAAAACGTATCAAGAAGATGGCTGAATTCACAGACAAGATTAATATTCTTCGTGATGGTCGTTGGTCTGAAAAATCCACTGCTGAACTTTTACCGGGTGATGTTTTCGAAGTAATTGAAGGAAAGACTACTCCTTGTGATGCTGCCGTACTTACTGGTAATGTTGTGGCTGATGAGAGCTCTTTAACCGGTGAGCCACTTCCTATCCGTAAATTTCCTCTCCGCCAAGATGATAATACAATTTATGAACCAATGACAACCAGTAAAATTTCGACCCTCTTCGCTGGAACTATCCTCTCACAGGCACAGCCAACTACACCCGGTGGAAAGGTTACTGCACTTGCTACCAAAACGGGAACTGCTACAGATAAGGGTGAACTTGTGAAAAAGATTCTTTTCCCAACACGTGTCTCTTTCATCTTTAATGAGCAAATCAAGATTGTTATTTTGATTTTATTGTGCTGCAGTTTGGTCTGCTTAGCCGCTGGTGTCTGGTTAGTAGGTGGAGGAACCAGTAAGTATCTCATTGTATGTACATGTAAAAAATAATACCAATAACACATAAATGTTTTTTTTTCAGGCGCATGGTTCTATTCAATGTACGCTATTTCTCAACTCGTTTCCCCCTTGTTGCCAGCGGCACTTGTCATTGGCCAGTCAGTCACTGCTGGACGTTTGAGACAAAAGAACATCTTTTGCGTTGATTTGCCCCGTATTTTAATGGCAGGAAAAGGTGAGGTGGTACCTATCTAAATTTTAATTTAACTAACCCAATTTGAAATCAAAAAAGTACAATTGTTCTGTTTTGACAAGACAGGCACACTGACCAAAGAAGGTTTGGAGTTCTATGGTACCCAATCGGTTACAAATACCGATAAACCCGCCTTTGAGTCTCATGTTTTCGAAACTGAATCGACCCCACGCCTTATGCAGATTGGCTTAGCTACATGCCATGCTGTCACTGTTTTAAATGATCAGTTTATTGGAAACCCTGTAGATATTGAAATGTTCCGCTCCTCCAAATGGAAATTGGCAGAGAAATCAGACTATGTTGATACTGTGACTCCTCCTATGACTCAACCTGGTGTAAGCACTGATCCTGTACATATCATCAAGCGCTATGAGTTTGTCCATGCTCGTATGTCCATGTCTGTAGCCGTATTAGATACCCTAGAAAACAAGGTGCACATCTTTGTAAAAGGTGCTTATGAGAAGATTAAGGATATTTCCAACCCCGACTCAATCCCACATGATTATGATATCATTGCCGCCAATCTTGCCAAACAAGGATGTTATGTAATGTCTAAGAGGAAAAACTTTATTTTTTGTTCCAGTATTGATTTTATATTTTATTTATTAGGTACTTGCTTTTGCTCATCGTGAAATTGACCTGGATGCCGTAGGAGGCTTAGATGGCTTCAAAGATTGGACCCGTGAACAAATGGAAGAAAATGTTGATTGTTTAGGCTTAATTCTTTTCAAGAATCAGCTGAAAGAAGATACCGCTGAGAATATTGCAGAGCTTAAGCAAGGTGATACACGTACAATTATGATTACAGGTGATACTGCTCTTACCGGAGTTTATATTGCTCGCCAATGTGGTATGTGCTTGTCCAATTCTAAGGTTTTGCTTGGTGACTACAATAGCGAAACTGGTCGAGTTATTTGGAGTGATGTTGATGAGCCTGAACTCTTCAGTGATGTTAACGTGGATGAATACTTATTGAATAAAGACCACACTCCCGTTGAGCTTGCAGTTACCGGTAAAGCATTCCATTGGTTAACCGATCAAAACCTGATTCGTAAATACTTGTTGGATATCCGTGTGTTTGCCAGAATGACTCCTAATGGTAAGGTACAATGTGTCCAGTTTCATATGGAGCGTGGTATTACTGCAATGACTGGTGATGGTGGCAACGATTGTGGTGCCTTACGTGCTGCTCATGTGGGTATTGCTATGTCTGATGCCGAAGCCTCCATTGTCTCACCTTTCAGTACAAGTGTCAGAAGTGTAGAATCTTGCGTTGAATTGATCCGACAAGGTAGAGCTGCTCTTGCCACCTCAATCAATGGTTACAAATACCTTATCTTGTACGGCCAAATCATGTTTATGCTCAAGTTCTTTACCTTCTATTTCTCTGTCACAATGAGTCAGAATCTCTGGGTTTTGGTTGATGTTCTCATCACAGTACTCTTGACTTGGGCTGTTTCGCAATCAAAAGCTGCTACTCACTTGGCTGACCAGCGCCCTACAGCACGTCTTTTGGGACCTCAGACATTAGCTTCTGGTTTTGGTTTGGCTGCACTTAACTGGTTAACCATCAGCATGGCTTACAAGTTACTTTTCGCACAAGGTATATATATATATATATAGATGTTTATTATTTCAGTAATTATGATCTTGATACTAAAATTAATGTCCATTTATTTAGATTTCTATGCCTGTAACATGTTTGATAGTAAGGCTGTTGATATGTCCAAATGGTGGCTTCTCTCAGATAACTATGAGGGTGAAGTACTTGCCATGGTCTGTCTTTTCTTATTTATTAACAATGCCGCTGTATTTAATTTTGGTTACAAGTTCCGCCAGAGCTTCTGGAGAAATTACAGCCTTGTTTTCCTTTGGGTTCTTTATTTGATTTTTGCGTCTTATTGGTTGATTGCTGATCCTAATTTGTTTGGCTGTGCCTTCAGATTTAACTGCGGTACTAAAGAGGTGCTTGAGCAATTTGGTTATACCGCCCCTTCAGTTTATGTAACTCCATACAACATTCCTCTGGGACATAATGTCCTTCCATATGAGTTTAGATGGAAGCTATGGGGTTTGATTATCGGAATGCTGTGTGTTGAACTTTGCTACGAGAAGTTTATCGTACTCGGGGTGGTCCACACATTCTTATCTAAACGATTCCCAGTTTCCCGTCTTAAAAAGACTGTCTAATACTCTCACTGTATATTATATGTTTCCCTATTTATTTAATTTTTGTACTTGAATATTGATCTTACCAACTAATAAAAATATATGACTTATCTTATTCCTACTATAAACTATCTGACTTGCTATATGTTCTGTGAAGAAAGCTAGCTTGTTTAAAATAATTAAGTGGTCATTATGCAATCTAGTCTCATTTAGTGAATCGATCCGTATTATTTAAAAGTCTTTTATTTATTTGTTTGATATTCTCAATTGAAGATGATAATAAAGATATTTTACACACATTCATTCAATATTCACTTCAAAAATATCAAATAAAATAAAATCACTAAGGCTGAATATCATCATGGCTTACATCCTCAAAACCTTAGCTACTTCCCAAAGGATATACAATAAACATATATTTAATGTAATATGTAAACATCTCCAGATCATGTTTTATAATAGAGACATATAAGTCTTTTGGGATGGGATAAAATTCACAAGAAAAACATGTAAGCAAATCAAAGTGAGTATGCCATAAAAGACTTACTGGGAAGATCCTCTACTTCCCCCGATGATTCAGAGTAATTAATCATGTAAGTACGTATATCATAAGCAATGTCTTCTTCATGATCAACAAGATTCACATCAACATCGTCTAATTGACCATAGTCACCAACCATTTCAATATTGTAAATAATTCAGAAGGTCTTTCCCAAATTATAAGCAGCTAATATGGTTGATTGTCATATTTCTCGCTTAGAACTTCTCTAAAGCGACAATCGATTATAGTGTTGCTCTCAAGATCATCAGAAAGGCGACTTCTTGTGATTCTGAATCCATTAAAATTGAAAAGTAGAAAAGTTTGTTCATAATTCCAAAAGAAAGATATCCCAGGGACCGCCAATACCCCCAACCAATTTTGACGATCCTTCTACAAATTAGGAAAAAGACAAGCTAGCATTGGGTTGCTTCTATTAACAAATTCTAGGTTCCTTAGGCGATTTAATTGAGTGAATGGATAGATGGCAATGCTTGCCTTAATAATTACACAGAGAAGTTGGTTATGTTTGAAGAGCAGTTCAATTTGATTTGACGATCGACTTATTTGTGTATCCTCCCTGTTTTTTTCATGACAAATAAAGTTACAGATCCGTCCACCAAAGCGGAGTGTGCTGCGTCATCATCTAAAACCGCTTTTCATTTTATCAAGGGTGAATTTCTCACTTCTTTACTCCAACTTACAACTTCCCCACTCTTACCCTTCATTATGGCTCTTCGTCTCGTCTCAACACCTGCTCTTCGCTCAACTGCCCGCCTCTTGGCTCGCCAACAGCCCATGGGTCTTGTCAAGATCCATTCTTGTAAGTGAAATGAACCTTTTCCCCTAAATTTTAAGACTCCCCCCTTTTTTTCAGATTTAATAATTCTCATCCACATTGTCTTTATTATGATCAGCTGTTTCAAGCCAATCTGGTGCTCTTGCTACCCCCAAGCCTGATCGCCTTCATGGTTCTTACCATTGGGATCTTGAGCGCGCTGCCTCTCTTGCCATGATTCCTTTGGTTACCGCACAATTAACTCTCGGTGCCAGTCCCGTTACAGATGTACTTTTGGGTGTTGTTCTTCCTCTTCATCTTCACATTGGTAAAGTTGAGCAGCACGATATAGATAACAGAGATAAGAAATTGATACTAATTATGTAACACGTACTTTTTTTTTCTCACACGCCTAATAGGTTGGGATGCCTGCATTACTGGTAAATTATCAAAATGCGGGGTAAAAGTGTCGCTCTTCTAATTTGTTATCTTTTATTAAAATTCGTAGATTACTTCAACCCTCGCAAGGCTCCTATTTTGAACAAAGTGATGCTTGCCACTTTATACGCTACCACCACCGGTGTTCTTGTTGGCTGCTACCAATTCAACACCCACGACATTGGACTTACCGAGTTGATCGCCAAGACTTGGACTGCATAAATACAACAATTGAACAAATAAACAAGTGTACTTAATAAGAGTTGTTTGTATGGGTTATTATTAAATATATGTTTGCATGACAAAGGATATAGGAAAGTGTATTCATTTAATATCATCAATAATAATAATAATAAAATGCATGTTTTTTGTCTTTTGGAGGGAAATGTATGACACAGTTGCCATGACAAATCTTAAATCATTTTCATATAGCAACGGCAATTCGTTTAACCGGGATGAAGGTGCTCATCTGCAGAAAGTGTTTAAAGGATAAGGATTGCCATATAGAGACAAGATTACAGATCGAAGGGCGAGAAAGAGGTGCTTGGTTTTAATCATCAGCACAAGTCAATTTATTACATCTCGTATTTCAATTAAATATATAAAAAAGTAGATATACGTTCTAATTTATTTAATTATTAATATCATTAATATCAAGAAACATAACAATGATAATGAAAAAGGCAATTCAATATGTATAAATACGTTGATATTTACGGCGTTTTGTACCAATTTATTATATATTACGACTCTGGAAAATAGAGTTTATTATTATTACTTTGCTTACTCCTATTGTTAATGCAACTCCTTGTGTCGACTTGACCGTAGGTTCATTTAATTAGAAAACACCACGTTGCTCTATTGTCGTAAAATGGTTTAAATTAACCAAAAAGAGAAGTATTTTCATAAATTATGGCTTGCATGAATGTTTGGCTTGAGGCCATGTTGTCGCTAATCCAGGATATTGTACAAGTATGATGATAGAATGACGCTAATTAAAATAATATATAAAAAAAAGCAAAGCCCATCTCATCTCTAGTTTTAAATAAATGAAAAGGAGCTATGGCTTACACAAAAAAGTAGAGCACTTAATGCCCTATATAAAAATATAATGTCATAGCTTGAATCGTAACAGTTTATTTTTAAGGGGTTAAATGAATTCCCAAAGTCTAAATGGACGCCTAAGGGATTTCCAGCCTAAAAAAACTTTACTTTTAATTTAATGA
>VCJC01003412.1:4253-18331 GCA_024140195.1 Backusella luteola | reverse complement strand
GTATCAAAGGTTTGTATTTATCGAGCACTATTCTATCTGAAGAAACGCCACTTTCTTCCCTCCTTCCTTCCCCCTCACTTCTCCTCGCCATTAAAGGCGCGTGTTACAACGAGTATTTTTTAAATAAAACCCGATTTGAATCAAAATTTTTATTGCTATTTTTTTTCGTAGACCTGGACCTACTCCCAATAGTAAACTGGAGTGCCCAGGTTTTTTTTTTTGCACTACCTTTCAGTACAACCTAAAAACCTACGTTTCCGCCAAACTCTTTTTGGTAGGAAATACAATTCATTGTACACGTTTCACTAACTATTCCTAAATAATAAGAAACCCAACTGGTAGTGATAATGCGTTGTAAATACCATTGACATGGATATCCTTGTGATATCTGGTTAAATCAGGCATAGGTTTACTATATCCTTTGTTGATCTATTTTTATTCTCTAACTTTGAAGATTAAATTACTTGTGGGCTTCTCAAGTTTTAATATTCTAACCATAGACAGAGGTAGTTACAATCATGCTTACAATTAAAATCAGGACCATCTTCCGATTGCTAATAGAGTCTTAAAACCAAGCTAGACAGTACATGTGGGGTAAATCAAAAGACATTAAAATACCACGTGAAAAGTATGAACTCATAGGCAAAAAGTCAGACTACTTAAATAGTATCTGTTGTCACTCTGAGAAAAGCATTTCCAATATGTGAAGAGAGAGTAAATCACACCATATTCTGGTTTGAAACATTTGTAAATATAATAGCTAACTTTAAACATGTGATCATTGAAATATGCACACTGCCAAAACCTATCTTGTCTTGGCTTAGTTTACAAACTGTGAATAAAAGACAGGTTGCGTTTCGTGAGAAAATGGGTATTATTCAATCTATAACACCAAATGGCAATAGTGAATTTATAATGGTCTTATGATAACTAGGGAAACATTGAATTGTAACTTGAGATTTTGCCAAAGCAATGTGAACCATTGTAAACATTGAAAATAAACAACTGCAAATTTAAAAAGAGTTTTGCTACTTGGATTATTTGCCCGATCTATTTTTTTTGGCAATTTTCAGATGCTTTAAAAAGGGACGGTGAAAAAGATAGCATAAGAAACTTAAAGTAGAAAAACTAGAAAACCTTTTTCAAATACTAATTATTACAGCATGGTGATAAATCAATGTGCAATAGATTTTTGGCATTTTAAGTTTGATGTTAACTAACAAATAATATTGATTGCAACCTGGGTGTACCGGTCCAGGAAGGCAACCAATCTATTTATAAGATGTAAATACAATTAATACAATGACGATTACCATGTATAATATCAATTTAAATAGATCTGGGTATCCATATGGTGCTTCATGGAAAATAATGGCTTTAAACAAACTTATCTCGTTTAGGCTATTTTCAAAAAATGTTCTCAAGAAAATGTATTCTCTTCTGTTAACAAAGAGTAGTTATTTTTTTTGTCATTTCAAATAGCATCTCCATCGCAAAGTGACACACTAAAACCCTCAAATGCCGCAAAAAATGATTCAGTTCTTCAAGTAGAATCAAAGAAGCACTCTGATTATTTAAAAATAATTCAAACAAATACTAAGTATCTAAAAACTACAAACAACAAAGGGTCCTGTCTTGGGTTGAAGATTATGTAAAAGCACAATTAAAAGTATTTCTTTATATAAGCTTTTTGATAGAAATTATAGTCAATCATAGAAAATCTTCGGTTGAGCAATATAAAAATTAAGTGACATGACTAATTTTTTAGTTATTGATAAAAGATATAGTTCTAAATGGAGCACAGAACGTATTATATAAGTAATCTTTATCCAAATTTGAAAATGATCATCGTTAAATAACACTGTGATCCTATTCCTTGGCAATACCATATTGACAATCAGAATACCAATATTTAATTCGCCGTGTAAACATAATTGTTCTATAATATATTCTATTTTTTCTACCTATGCCAAAATATCCAATTTGTATATAATTTCATGTTGACATTAGTATATTAGGTGTCAGGTATTTCGTTGTCTTGAGAGTGATATAATAATTAATCAATAAGGTTTTTTAAGAGTGTCTAAAAATAGCTTAACATATACTCCTTTAAGTACCAATTTAATTTTATACAGAAATTCAAATATTGAGTGATAAATAATCCTAGAACCGAGGAGTAAGTAACACTATTAAGATTAAAATCAATGTGTCATTTTCATATTTAATTTTGGAAAAAGAGCTAAATCCAGATATATTAATTTCTCTTTTTCTATTTTCTTTTTAATAAAAGAAAAAGGAACTAAAAATAAAAAAGTGCTTATTTTGACATTTTATAAAATAAGTCTACCAAAAGTAAGGCAACAATAAAAAGACGTAGTATAAACAAAAGCTAAAAAAGAAAAGGATAGCAAAGAGACAAATCTTAAAAGCTTTACTGATCACAAATTGTAGATCCAAGGTTTGTTCTTAAAGTGTTTGCTACAGCCTTGACATTCTGTAATTTGCTCACCAAGTTGTACATTTGCGTTTAAAAATATCTAAAATGATAATTTAGGCAAGGATAAAAACTAACAATAGATTTAAGTTTTTGAGTTACTGTGATATTTTGCATGATACAAAGCTTCGTGTCTGATTGTTAGTACATAGATTTCTAGTATATACAAAAAAAAAAGCGACGCAAAAAATAGCTTACAACGTTTCATCAAGAGATATAAATTGAAGAATACGCTTCGATGAGTATTTATAACTACATATTTTTTAAGAAAAAATGGGAATGTCCTGATAATTGGTGATAAACTTTCCAGCCACAGTGTAACACTATATTTTGTGAAAGTTTAAATCCATATGCTGCCAAGACTAAATCCTAAGGAAACCCTGGTGTTGGTACAACGGAATGTTGGGTCTGGTATTGATAAGAATATTATTTTTTCTTTTTCTTCTTTTTATTATGTAAGTAATTATCATCAGAGGCGATCATTATTGATTATGATCACTGGCAATTCTATAGCTCTATATATTGCTAGATGATCCTTGAAAATGACCAAAAAAGAAATCTACAAAAAAACTTTGATTCGTCCTGATCATCAGTTTTATGAATGTTTTCTATTTTTGTTTGTAGACACACAAAGTCTCGACCACATGGGCGGTTTTAATGTCAACAAAGATGGTTGCACTAATATTTTATTTGTTTTTTTTTCCCCTTCTTTCGTTTACTATTTGTTTATGTAAAATAGAAAGAAGTAGAGCACTTTTTACAAAATATATCAAACACAAATTACAATAATTAAAGATAATTCTATGTTATAGCAAAGGGAAATTGAATAAAAACATCACAAGTTTATTAAAGAAAATAAAAATCAGTTACCATTTTTTTTGGCCGATCAGCGGTAATTAAAAGTTCTGTATCCAGTTCTGAGGCCTCCTGCCTGATAGCAATCAAGCAAAGAGTGTTGAGCACCAAATAGGTGCTTTTGGGAATCTATTTTTTTTTAACAACCTGAAATAAAAACGATAGCTCTTTTATTTTACCTCATTCATTAGGATTTAAGGTTATTTTTTCGAAACGTAACTATTTGCCTATTCTTAAGTGTAAATTCAACTCAGAATATATTGATACAACCATTTAATTTGCATTTTTCAGCTCATTGTTGTTTTTATGTAAAAAAGAACAGCCATCTTTATCTCATGAAAAAAAAAAACATTTACAAAATTTGATTTTTGAAAAGCACATTTCACTTATATAATTAACTAAGGTTTATCTGAGAAAATACCTAACGTTACACTTTCATGTTTAGAAATAGCCACGAGAATATTAGCACCTGTAAAGTTAATTAGGTCTATTTATTCATGTGTTTAAATATATGCACATACTTATAGTTATATATTTATAAGCATGGGGGGCCTCTTGTTAGAAATAAGGGTGAAAAGTGACTTTATGTAATAGCATATTGTCATGCACATAGTCCGTGTCAAATGAATAATTTAAACGAATCTATTTTAAAAAGGATCTTCCTCTATTTTTGGTCGAGTTGACTAAAGCAGGTACCGCTAATAATAAGTCTAGATTTTCACAATAGTCATTCACATTTTTTAGCTGAATCTAAATCGAGAAGTGCATAATTACCTGGTAAACAGGTCAACCTTCCCTCTCAGATTCTATTTTTGTGTAAATAACACTTTTATATATTATTAACTGACCAGTAGCACTGTAAATTAGTTTTTTTGACATTCTATTTTTAAGCACGGAGTTAATATACGTTTTGCCCAACCAATCAGGGTGATTTTATTGTGTCTGGCCTATCACATGCAGTTCATGTTCATTGTTAGTTCTTTGCAAAACACAAGGTCCATTTGATAAATAAGAAACATCTGTACTACTTTTATTGGCAATGAAGCTTATTTTATTTCATTTATTAGATTGAAAATAAAATACTAGAAATAATCATATTTAGCTCTTTCTTTTCTTTTATTTATTTTCTTCCTTTGTTTTCTTCTTTTATTAAGTTTATACCTCCTTATTTGATTATTTTCCTCTCCCCTTTTTATTTTTCTAACAAACAAATAGAAAAAATGCCTTCAGTTAGTAAAACGACCAGTCAACGATCTAATGACAGCAATGGTAAATTAGATTCTAAAATAAATGAGCTCAAGCACAAAGCAAGTATTCAAGACACACCTTCTCCAACTACCAGTTTATCAGATTATATAAGAGACAAAGGCGATAGTTTGTCTATTGCCTCTCATCATTCACAGACCGGTCTTTCCAATCTAGACTCTTCACATCAATATACTCTCCGGGTTATTAACCCTGATCTCTTTAACGAGGCTAGCGAGCCAGTGCATACAATCAATTCTCATTATAAACCCATGCTCGCATCATCTATCAGTACAACGCCTGAAATAAGACACGCTGAAATTGTATCAAACGGTCCTGAGAACTCTAACTCGGTCGGCATTCCACCGGCCAGTACACCGAACTCTTGGCATAGCAACCAAAATGATGGTTTGTCTGACTCGTGTACGACTTCTCCGGCTTCGCTTCCCACAATCGATAGTAAATCCAATACTCTTTTGGAAAGTACAAAGGAAATTCAAACCAATGAAGAACACCCATTGTCTCCACTTGAAATGACATCTCCTCTCTCTCAAACAAATCAACAAATCGAGTCACCTGCTCCTTCATATCATTCTATTAACCCATCCCTTGGTATCACTACAGAAAACCTTGAACAGCCTCCATCCTTACCTATGCATTTGGAATCGGTCTCCTCCATTAGTAAAGGTTCTCCTTCTGTTGCTCAACAGTCTGTTGCTGCTGTTATGATCAATTCTGGTGTATCTGAAGAAATTAGAATTAGTTCTCCTGAATCTATCCATTTACCTGAATGGATTCCTTCTCCATCTCAAGAAAGCTTAACAGAGCCTCGAGCACAGCAGCAGCAACAGCAACAACAGGCAAGCCAAACGCCTCAGATAGTATATAATTACAATACATCTCAGCCTGAGCGTACAAGTCATGAACTGCTTAGAGAGCAACGTCAAAACATCACCCCTAAAGCATCATTTGAAAGCCGTAATCAGCTTTCAACACATAGTAGAAATCCTTCTTTGACGCCATCGAACCTAACTGACAACAACAGTGGTACCCCTTTATCGAATCGTAATACAAGAGCTTCTTACAGTTTAACCAATCACCCAGATGCTATTAAATTGTATCGTACCATGGCACTAAAAACGCGTGACCCCCAGGTACAATTTACCTATGCAAAGTATTTGCTTGAAATCTCTGGAAGTTATGGACCAAAAGATCAAAAAGTCAATTTTAAGCCTGCCATTTCCCTAAGCTTACCGCTTTTGAAGAGACCAATGAGTCGCAATCGTCGTGATAGTACAGCCAGCGGAACGAGCAGTCTAGACTCTCGCATAAGCGCACAAACCTCATATCTCGGTGACGCATTCAAGCAAGAATCACCTGAAGAACAACAAAACACCGAAGAGGTAACCAACGTGAAAAAGAAAAAGGAGCTTGAAGAGGAAGGTGTACGTTGGATCAAGAAACTTGCCAAGCAAAACATAGGTGAAGCTGCTTATCTTCTTGCATTGTGGCATCAGAGAGGTCTCTATGGCTGTCGAAAAAGCGAATCCAGAGCTCTTAAATTCTACGAGGTTGCTGCCAACCAGAAGGTACCCGAAGCTATGTACGCCGTTGCACAATATAGCGAAAGCGAAAGAGACTACATGACCTCATTTAGACTGTATGAAGAAGCAGCTAATCTTGGTCTAGTCGAAGCACTCTACGTAAGTTTTCTCACTTTTACACTAAATATTATTCGAATTCATTCTTTGTTCTAACTTTCCCCCCTTTATTTGTGTAGCGAATTGCATTAATTAATTTAAATGCAGAATTTGGTTCAAGAAGAAATATCCCTGCTGCTGTCCAACTTTTAATGAAGGCTTCGGAAATGACAACCGGTTCATGCCCTGAAGCCCCTTATACGTTAGGTCTTTTGCTAGCAAACGAATACCCTTCTGTTGAAGCACCACCGTAAGTGTATTATTACCTTTTTTTTTTAAAAAAAAAGCAACAGTAATTAATGTTATCCCCCTTTTCTTTGATACAGTGAATTAATTCAAAATCTTGGTGGTACATTTGCCGCTACGGCATACTTTGAATCTGCTGCTGACATGGGTATGCCTTTGGCACAATATCGTCTTGGTTATATGAATGAGCACGGTATGAACGGCTTACGCGTCAATCTACAAAAAGCCTTTAAATACTATGAATTGGCTGCTAATGGCGAGGATGCTCATGCCATGTTGGGTTTAAGCAGATTATGTAACCATGCGACTCAAGCTCCGCCTGAGCAGCAAGAGAAACAGCTTTTGGTTTTCCAAAATGATGAGTCTGGCTGGTTGAAGACACATACACGCGACCAAGAAGGGGCTTTCCGCTGGTGCCGCTTAGCAGCCTATAAACATCTTCCTGAGGCCTATTATGTATTAGGGTAAGCACAATTATTATTATTATGACTACATGTTTTATTAAAATCATCTCTTTTTTATTTAGATGGTATTTTGAGAATGGAATTGGTATTGAGCAAGATTATAGACAAGCTCACTTTTACTATTCAAAAGCATCAAAGGCTGGATACAAAGATGCTATCAGTCATGTTCAATCTGTTAGTGGTTTAGCAAAACAACAAAAGAAAGGTGACAATAGACAGACTATGATTAGCTCACAGGAGAAAAAGCCAAAGGAATCTCAATGTACTATCATGTAAACCTATACCATTAACCTCACTCATACTTGTTTACCCATTACTTTTTAATAATAATGTTATTGTTTATAATGTAAATGTAGATATTTCTTTAAAAAAATAAAAAAAAACTGTACTTCTTTATTATTTTAAAAGATGTATTCTAAAAAAAAGAAAATCATGCAAATGTTGCAAAAAAAAATTTTTTTTTTCAGGAACGTTTTTATTTATGAAGGTTATTGCCATTTTCATACCTTCGGGAATAAACGTCAAACCTTTTCAAAGACAGCATTCCATTATCTGCTTGAGTCTCCGTAATTTCATAGATATATCTTCGTGGTGATGTTTTAAATTACTAACTACATAAAAAATCAAGTTTTAAGACTGTATTTGTCCAAGAATGGTTAGTTAATAATCAGCAACCATTTCATATCAATCCCAGTTGTATTGCTTCAAGTGAAGTATACAAATCTTTTAATCAATCTTTCACTCCATGTCATATTTTGTTTACATATTTTATTTATTTATTTTATAACAAAGGCGATATTCTTTTTTTTTAATAATGACATCAAATTTAGTTGGCCTTGGCGAAACGGTCAGCAACAGTTTCCCAGTTGATAACTTCCCAGATGTTCTTGAGGTAATCAGGACGAACGTTCTTATATTGCAAATAGTAAGCCTGTTTTCGTATGTATATAATTAATACCACTATATTCACACACACACACACACATTACAAAAATAATAAACTAAAACTTACGTGTTCCCAAACATCAACACCCAAAAGAGGAGTCAAATCTATTGATAATAATGATAAATATACAAATAATGGATGACTACTTGATCACTTACGAAGCAAAGGATCTTGGTTGGGGGTGGTGGCAATCTCGATACGCTTGGAAGCCTTGTTGAAACCCTAAAAAATAACCCCCCACTTTGTTTTTAGCATATGATTATGATGCCATTATGACCATTACTTACCAACCAGGCCCAGCCAGAACCTTTATAGGTCAAGGGAGGAAAAGTATATACTTGTTAAATTCTTGAACCAAAAACGAAAACATTCCCAAAACATACCTTGAACACCAGCAGCAGCAGTGTTAAATTCCTTTACAAAGTTATCGAAAGAACCGAATTCCTTCTCAATAGCCTCACTGAGCTCACCCTTGGGGAGGGATCCACCACCCTTACCCTTGGGGGCCAAATTTTGCCAGAAAAGACAGTGGTTGATATGTCCACCACCGTTGAACTTGAGGGCGCCTTGAAGAGCAAGTTGTTGAGTCAAATCATTGGCCTTGAAAGCACCTTGGAGTTTTTCTTCAGCGGCGTTGAATCCATTAACGTAAGCTTGGTGGTGCTTGGAATGGTGAAGCTTCATGATCTCAGTGTTGATATAAGGCTCAAGACCCTAAGTCCAGTCGCGTTAATTTTTTTTTTATCTCCTAATTGTATCGTTCACTTACTTCGTAGGCATAAGGAAGATCAGGTAAAGTGACCTTGGAACGAACGGCAGTCAAAGGACGGAGAGAGGTCTTAATAGCAGAGGACTTGATTGAACGGGCAGCAATAGAAAGCATTTTTTTTATGTTGTATTACTAATAAGAAAGAGAAAAGCACCTAACCTCTTGGTTGACCCCCACATATATATTCTAGTTGGGCGTTACACGAACGCCAGATGATGTCAGCTCCATGTGTCCATTTTTACATCTGGAGCAGTTTAAAATTAAAATTTGAAAGGGTTTTCATTAGATTATCGCCTTTCTTGGTGATGATATCTATCTAATTAAGAATAAATATACTTTTCGTAATTATATTCATTCTTAAATATCACTGTTGCGTGTTCATTTTGTAGAAGCTAACAACAATCCATGCTTGGTATTAAAATAGTACGTTGTAAAAAAAAATAGTACACAAATTATTACATCAGTTATATTTCATTTGTTTATGATTGGTGGAACACCCCAAAACCATTGATGGAAATGTAGTTCTCGTGTTAAACCTTGTTGTTTTTAATTCCCTACATTTAGCCCATCTTGTACGGAACAACAACTTGCCGTGAACCATATCTCTATCGCGTGTGTACTACATTTCGAGAAATGGTAAATAGTACTGACGCCAATCAAAATCATTGTTTCTATTACAAACCATATTTATATTCCGCTCCAATAAAAATGCGCAACAGGCATTGGACGAGTTGACAATGAACAGGGCGTTTCGTATTGTTTTGGAAA
Organism: Backusella luteola; assembly: GCA_024140195.1. NCBI lineage: Eukaryota > Fungi > Mucoromycota > Mucoromycetes > Mucorales > Backusellaceae > Backusella > Backusella luteola. Next base: position 8,844 of record VCJC01003412.1, on the reverse strand, counting down.
GAAAATTTTAAACGAATTCTTGGTAAAGCATGATTTAGATATAATGTGTAGAGTGCACATGGTGGCTGAAGGTGAGAGATTCATCGATATTATATATATGATATTAAAAACTTATTTTACATTTTCAGATGGCTATCAATTCTTTAATGAGTGTACATCGGTAAAGGTGTTTAGTACACCCAATTATTGTGGCGAGTTTGATTATTTGGTGTAATTATGAGTATAAACAAGAAAATTTTATGCAGCTTTGAGCTCTTGGCACTAACAGATCATCCATCAACGGCAAAGGTGCAAGAGGTTCATAAAAACAAAGGAAGACGACCAAGGTAATTAGCTAAATACGAATAATAGCATCGTTTTTTTTTCTAATACTTCTTATTACTGTTTTATTATTAATCTTCCATTGATTAAACCTGTTCCTGGATTACAAACTGCATAATTAATATTTTATTATTTCCTTTACTTTTTTTAACAATCTAATTCTCACCACCGCCTCCACATAAAAAAAATATATATTCGCTTTATACATATTATAATCTAATTATTTTTTCTTTTTCATTTTGGAAAAGGAAACCAGTCAGAGTGTAATAATTATTAAAGGTGTAAAGTTAAAAAAAGGTAAATATTAAACAATGACATTCCTTCATCATAATTTTGGGCAAGAGGCTTCACTTAAAGTAAACGTATATGAAATTACGCGGGTGAATACACCTGATTGGCTATTGCAGAAAAGGGTTAAAAATGAAGGTATCTTCACTCTTTACTTTCTCCTATCTCTAAGTGGATGGAAGCAGTAGTTTGGAAACGGCAGACCACTTTCATCATGTACTATAAAGACAAAAGGCGCATACCATTACGATCAAGAAGTATAAATAGACGAATGAATTAAAACAAAGTATCTATTTCGAAAACGAGAATCTTGGTAAATCAAATCAACTACTAGCGTATTACTATTATTATTGATGTGAATTGATATATTAAAAGTCTTGGAAAGATGAAAGTTTATTACTTTAAAACTATTAAATTAAGAAAGACCATATCAATTAGGAAAGCATATTCAATATACAGTTCTACAAAGCAAAAAAGAAAGATTATTATATAAGAGTAGAAGTAGATAAAAGTAGTACATATGAAGTCGACAAGCATTTGTGAAATATTTTCCTTTCTCAAAGAAAAAATGTGGTGCATATTCATCAAGGTTTCTTTTTCTAGAAGTTTCTCTCTTGGTGGTTGTCTCAATGGTAAACGCTACATGAATTTGTTTTAGCATAAATCAAGATATTGACGTCACTGGAGTAAAGCTGAGCTATTCTTGAAAATTAAGATATACACTGGTAATGTTCTACTTTGAAAACCAAAAACAGCAATGTCAGATATGTCCAAGAAACTATATTCTGATCTAAATCAGTTGATTAATCCAGGTAAAAAGGGGGTGGCCTGATCACATCCTTTTAAAACAAGTATAAAACGCATTATAATTGTCTGTTAAGATCAAGTGAGTATCCTTACTTTTAATGAATACATAGGATCGATCTGGTGTTGGCAACTGTTGTACTAGATGTGAAATATCTTTTGGAGATTACTTCGTTTAACATTGATTAAAGAAAACTGTCCTAAAAATTGGGTAACCATGACATGAAGAAATCGATATTTTTTTTCGTATTCTCGTTCAATCAATATACTTTTTAAATACAATAAGAGTTGCCGAGATAACGTTTGTTCAAAGCAATGGTACAATAGCATTTGTTTAAACAACTTTTCATTATGCATCTGCTTAGCACATACAAAACCTTTTTTTTCTTCGTGTAACTTGTTTTAATGCATCAAATCTAACCGGGATATTACGCCATTGCTAAATTGATCTGTTCGGATTAACGGCAGTTTTTCCGGAATAAGGAAATAGGGTGGTTTTGAATCTGCCTGTCTCAAATATTTTCTGTCTTTTAGAATAAAATAGCTTGTATTTGTGAAAGGCTCAATTTATCTATGAGGTTTTAACTTAATTGAATCAACAATGTCTCCATGTAAAGTACATTTAGCAAAGCCGTTTCAGCAAACAGGCTCAACATATTTTGTGATCTTGTGATCTATTGGAATACATTTTACAAGTAGTTTAATGGATTAGGTTTTACAAATGTAATTACGATTTTCGTTTTTTTTAGGTAATATTATTCATATCAACAATATAACTTTATTGAGTCTCGATCACCATTTTACTTTTGAAATTAAAACAAAAAAGAAGGAAAGCTCTATTATTATTATTAAAAAAAAAGATAAAAAGTTGACTTTAACAATTGCTGCATGTTGAATGGGGAAAGTGATAGATCTGGATTCCAAAACAATGGATAAAACATATGGAACAATTTAACAAAAGATCTAGAACCTTTTTCATTTTTCATTTTTTTTTTAAAAAAATAATTTTCTGAATAACATATCTATTGAAATAAACAGTAATAATAGTATATTTTCATCGTGTGTGTTTTTTATATATGTAATGGAGCAGTAAATAGAAAAGGCATGGGATCAAAATATTTATCTTTGATAATTGACATTTACCAGGTAAATGTAAGAGGATACTTAATTAAGTAATAAAATCGCGGACATGTCAAAGAACTTAATTTTTCACATGTCACACATTCACTGGTATATTTATCATTGAGCCTCTCCGTTTTACCCGTTTCAAATAGCAAAAAAGACTTTGCATAATTTTTAAAGGCATGTGATTGATCATTATAAAGCATTAAAGTTTCAGGAATGATATTTATAGTTTTTTATTATTGTGGATGAGTTAAATTTAGTATATATTTTATTTTAGTATTTATAAACATGTTAAAACAAATAAAGGAGGAGTGTCATGGAGCAAACTAAAATCACAAAATAAGAACCTGTCATAGAGAAACATATAATTACACAAAGCATAAATAAAAAGTGAATAGATATATATATAAATGAGTTATTAATGTACCATTGGATCGAGAGTATTCATATAGTAATTAGTGGCGGCGGAATTATTACGTGAATGGTGAGGAGTGTGAGGAGACTTTGGAGAATAAAGAGAACTATCATCATCAGAAACCATCATAGTAGGACTTGGACTCGGCGGCATTTGACTGCTATAGCCCAAGCGATTCATAGGGCGGTAGACATCTAATAAGTTGGATTGGTCATGTGAAGTCACCAGGATAGAGGGTGTGTTATCGTCATCTTGTTTCGATTCAAAGCTACGGAACTCATCTGGTAAATGGCCTTATCATTACAATTTAGTATTTAAAAAAGCATTTTAATATTAATTATAACTAATATATTTACCTCCATTTTGCCGGCTAATATAATTAAGCATAGTTTTAATGGTTTGCATTTGGCTCAATTGCTTTTGTTTAGTCTCTTGCAGTTCTTTGACAACTTGTGAAAAATTTTCATAAAGGTGATGAATTTGTTGCAACATTTCAGACTGTGAATTCTGTAGTAAGGCAACATGTGCCTGAATGTCGCCACTATCTTTACGTTGTCCTTCATTTTCTACTGATTTGCGTTTAATGTCATCTAGTAAATCAGGTCGATTCCTTAAAAACTTTGCATGAGAGAATTCCCAAATCTGATTCTCAGCAAGTGTGCGATGTCCTCTTGGTGACTTGTTTACTTTGTGAAAGCCGTACCTTTTTTTTTAAAAAAAAAAATAGTACGCATAAGTTTTCTATTTAGAATAACATGAAATAAGCTCTTACATGTTCAATTGTCTAACAAAACTCGAGAAATTATTGTGCTTAAAATGTTTAGGTAACACGTCTCGCGAGAACTCCATAATGTTACAGACAATGAATGAAGTGCCACTATAGGACCAGGATATTAAGTGCTGAAAGTGTGTGTCAACTACCATACTACAATAGAGCAATTAAGTAAGTATGTATAGCTATTGTTGTCATTATTATTTATATATTTACTTGTATAGTTTGTGCACAAATGTATTTGTATGAGCGGGCCTTTGATTCGTATTGTCTGGTGGTGGCGGAGGAAGATGGAATTGTGTATAATTTAACTGTTGTGCGTAATGTGTAAAGCTATCCATTTTTATCTTTTAATTAAATGAACGTGAATATAAGTTTTTTATTATTTAAAAAGTAAAAGAAGAACAAGAAAAATAATTATAAAAAAAAGAGAGTTTATATATTTTTAATCGTTTAAACGGAGAGTGGCACTCAATCTTTCTTTCGCTCGCTCTCTTAGGGCCTGAAGTATATTTTAAATACCGATTGAAAATAGAAGACTGAGAAGGATGGCCTCTCCATCATCCATTGACAACTCCGAACGTATTATCTCTCTCTTTTTCTTTCACATTTCCTCTATCTTCATTTTTATTGTTGGTGTTTCTGTTTTATATGTTTTATATGCTTTTTACATGCATCATCATAATCAACGTCATTGTCACTGCTTGGTATATTTGATTATGTTATCAATGATGACTTATTAAACATATATATGAATGTGATAGTATTGGGTGATCAAATCAGTTGGATACATGTATTGATGTACTGTCTTTTTCAAGAAAATGAGAACAAATTTCAAATTAATGAGAAAAGATTTTCAAATTATT
>VCJC01003405.1:33062-43062 GCA_024140195.1 Backusella luteola | reverse complement strand
TTCTTTCAAGTTATAGGCACACTTGCGAATTTGGTATTCTAGTTCACCAAAGGTGATGGATTTTGCATTAAAATGATAGACGGGCGCATCAGCAGGAATCTTGCTTAGATTTTTGGTAAATATCAAATCAAATGCACTGGTTGGTTTAGAGCTGGTTTCTTGGTCCTTTACTGAGAGCATACTTTTTATTTAGTAGATGTTTAGTTGAAAGGAATACAATATATTGTTATTTGAAATAAGATATGTATATATATTTTAAAATAGTAAATATTAAATATGTATAGAACAAAAACTTGTATGCATACATGAATCCAAGATATAAAAATAAATAATGTATATTTATTTGTTATTATTTACCAATGGAATCCTCGCCCAAAGATGATTTTACTCCTTACTCTCCTGTATTATTGACATCTTGTTTTAAAACAGAAAAAATAACATTTCCAGTTTCAGTTCTCGTGAATTTACGTATAACAACAACACCTGCTCGAATATGTTTCATTTCATTGAGCCTTTGGTTTACATAATTCAAGACCTCTTCTTCGATCTCTTTTTTTCTTTTCAGGTCCTCTTCGTCAAGCAGTGCAATGTAGGCTCTTGGTAAGTCGGATGAAAGCTCTTTGGAGAAAATACCAACAACGCCACAGTCAGCTACCTTTGGATGCGTCAACACCACCTGCTCAATCTTACAGGGGTAAATATGTGTACTCTGGTATTTCATCAGGTCCTTGCGCCGTGATACAAACCAAAATATCACATTTTTATTTCGCTTAACCACATCACCGGTACGATAGTAACCATCCTCTGTAAAGGCTTTTGCAGTCTCTTTGGGATCATAATAATAGCCCTTTGTTACGCTTACTCCCTTGACTTGGAGTTCCCCTGGTTGATCAACATCTGCACCCTCTCCGTCCTGATTGATGACCCTAACCTTATACCCTGATTTGGTTGTACCAATTACGCCCATAGCAGACATTTCTGGTGTGGTTGAAAAGGGAGAGCGCATCTCTGTTGATCCATAAGCATTTAAAACAGGGGTTCCAAATAATCTACTTGCCGCCTCGATCGTGTCTTTAGAGATGACTGTGCCAACAGAGACCACAAATCTCAGTGATGAAAGGTCATAGTTTTCATTAATGTATCCGTTTTATTTTATCATTCTTGTTATAATAAACGGAGCCGCTACAAAAACCTCGATCTTCTGTTTTTGAATCTCCTGGCAAATATCATCCGTCGTCCTTACACGAGAAATATAGACCTGATCACCAAAGAGAATAGATAGATGTAAATCGGAAAAAATGGAGCTTCCAAAATGGAATGGGCGGTTGCCCAGCACTTTTAAGCCTCTCCTAAAGTTGGGATAAAACATTTAGCATACCTTTACAAGTATAGGTAACCGCTTTTTTTCTTCCTGTGGTGCCTGATGTAAAAAAGAGATATATCGGATGGCTCTCGAACTCTTCTGGTGTGTATACGTATAGCGTATCGAGGATGTTATCACCACTCAAGAGGGTACCGCTCACATGATTTATATCTCTTCTGCTGAGCCAGCCGCCACTTATCGCCATGATGCTAGATGTCGGTATTCCCGTCTCTTTTGCTGCCTTCAATGAAATATCTTGTCCTTCGTAATGCTTAATAAAAACCTTTGGTTGTATTATTTCCAATTCTTATACTATGGATTCCAAGCTATCTTCTGACGCATGTTGTATAAACGCGACTGTACCACCAGCATATAGGACCCCATGCAGGATAACTGGCGCATTTCTTGATGAGACTGGAGAGTTGCCTGTATGTAATCACCTCTTGGCCAGAGATGTATAAGGGTGCATCTTCAGGAATATTGTTTGGATTTAGATTAAACAAAAGATCAAACACGCTTGTTTGCTTTGCAGGATCATTGATGGACATCTATCTTGGTTTCTACAAAAAAAAATATTGAGTGACGGATTTTGTTTTAAAATGAAAATGCAGATTAGATGGTACTTTATATATATACAGGTTTATGATTGCCGCAGTTTGTGTTTTTTTAAAACCCAAAAGAGGCATTATCGTATTTAGCATCAACATACAGTTTAACAGATGAGAAATAAGACTATTAATGGCTTTAATCGCTAAATTTATTTATTTATTATGCACATGCTATGGAAATATATAGTGCGGGTATGATATCTTATTTCATAGCGGCTTCTTCTTTAAGAGCAGGGTATAAAATCTTCCCAGTTGGTGTTCTGGCGAATTTTTCTTTTACCACAACGCCAGCACGTATTTGCTTCATTTCATGGAGCTGCTTGTTCGCATAGCCAAGTATTTCCTCTGCAATTTCCTCCTTGTTTTCGTAATCCTTTTCTTCAACAAGAGTCACATAAGCCCTTGGGAGTTCAGTAGAAAGTTCCCGGGAAAATACGCCAATGACACCACAGTCAGCTACCTTTGGATGTGTCATGACGATTTTTTCGATTTCACAAGGATAGATGTGGGTAGATTTATATTTCATTAGGTTTTTGGATCTTGACAAAAACCAGAAAACACCGTCAGTGTCACGTATAAAAGTATCACCCGTACGATAAAAGCCATCACTTGTGAAAGCTTTGGCGGTTGCTTCAGGATTGCCATAATAGCCTATGGTGACAACTGGACCCTTAACAAAAAGTTGTCCTGGCACTCCATCTTTAACCTCGTTTTCATTTTCATCAACAATTTTGATTTGGTAAGTAGGGAGTAATCGACCAATCGCGCCCTTGAGAGATAATTCTGGTGTTGTTATGAAAGGACTAAAGGTTTCTGTGGAGCCGTACAAATTCGTAACTGACAGTCCAAATGCCCGATTTCCCGACTCGATTAAATCTTTCATCATGATGGATCCGACAGGTAGCACATTCGTTAGCGAGGAAAGGTCATATTTCTTTGAAATCTCTTCTTTTATCATGCGTGTTATTATATAAGGAGCGCCCATTATAGTTGTTATTTTGTACTTTTCAATGGCTTTAGCGATTTCATCTACCGTGTCTGCACGTTCAATATACACTTTTATACCACAAAGAATGGAACAGTACAAATCGGTGTAGGCCGCACTTCCAAAATAAAAAGGACGATTTCCCAACACCCTTCTATTTAGCTTTCTCTGGTCAGGATAGCTCTTTTTTAATCCTAGTAGTACCATCTTTGGAGTATGAATAACCGCTTTACGTTTACCTGTAGAGCCTGAAGTATAAAGTATATTGACAGGGTGATTTTCATACTCATCTGGTGTATACACACAAGGTTGAGCGAGCTTGCTTCCGCTTAAAAGCACATCCTCCACCTTTGAAACACCCTCTATATCGTCATCACCAAACGTTAAGATGCTTGATTTTGGAATACCGTGTATTTCTGCAGCCGCAAACGAGATTTCACGATCCTCATAATCAATAATAAAGAGCTTGGGGTTTACTGTTTGTAAATCATCAGCGATTGTTTGTGGGTCATCTTCTGGAGAATTTTTCACAAGTGCGACCGTGCCACCAGCACAAGCGACGGCATGTATAACAATGGGGTATTGAATGTTTGGATTGGAGCGTAGAGCGACGATATCACCCTTTTGAATATTGTATTTTTCTTTCAAGCCATATGCACATTTACGAATGAGTACATAAAGTTCACCAAAGGTAAGCACCCTCTCGTTTGTGATGAAAATGGGTGCATCATCTGGAACATTGTTTGGGTTTTTTACAAATAAAAGGTCAAATCCACTGGTCGGTTCATTGGAATCGGGTTTATGAACTGTTTCTGAAAGCATTGATATAATAAAGATTTAAATAATAGAAACAGAAACAAACGTATTGATATAAAAAAATATTCCTAGTTTTATAACTAGCATGTCCCCTTCAAGGCGCAGTCAATGCATAAGTAAAATGCAAGTATATGCTCTTCATATTTAAAGCTCATAAAAGATGCATAATGAAGACAATAAATATAGAAGAGTGTAGAATGCATAAAGCTGCACACCATGCAGTTATGGGACTGCCATCGTGGTGGTTATACATTTGATTTTAAGTCAGATTGCAGTCAAAAGTGAAAAGGATATAGTATTTAACCATTTCTTTTGTGCGAATAAATATCGAATATATCTTATCAGTTGCCATTTCAAGTTGTTCTTTTTTTTTTTTTTTAAGCATTAGTATAATAATGAAATATGGAATAACCTTATGTTGCTTTTTATCAGCAACAGAATTGTATCAATGTTTGAAAGGTTAGCAGAAATCCATTGAGAACATAACATCATTTATAAATGACATGGATACTTTCTTTTGTTAATTTCTTGGCTGCAGTCTTGGTGGATATAATCAATCTTTGTAATTGTAGTAAGTTTTACGGAGAAGATTACCCGACTCTCCAAGCTATTCTCTACTTTAGCTGCAGGCCACATGGTGGAATCGGCTTCAACCGACCAAGGCTATCACATATTTTTGAAAAAAAACGACTCTAGCATTGCATTAAAAAGGATAAACGATTAGAGTACATCTTAACAGAGTGGAGATGATGGGTTATTTCAGTCGAATTTTGATATTACTCCTCCTCTCCGCCGTAGGGTTTCAACCCTGCTTTTTAAGCTCTCACTTATTTGTTTCGAAAACCAAGGTAAATAAATAAAGAACGAGGGAGGAGAGAGAGGTAAATTTACGTCATTTTCAAAGCTGCTTTCGGAACAATAAATGACAGACAGAAGACTGTAGCAACCCTTTTTAAAGCGAATCAATGCAAAACAACAATACACATTTTCTCTCTCTCTCTCTAACACTGATAGTAAACAATACAACTGCTTTCATCTTATTTTTTTTTTTTTCTCTTCATAAAGAAAAAGGTATAACCAAAAAAGCATATAAACTCTCTTTCTCTCCTTTTTATTTTAGTTCTTCTTTTGCTTTCCTTCGAAACGAACAGGAGTTTGGATTCCAACCAACCAAGTCAAGCCGGTAACTGCAATGAACAAGAATAAGAAGACAACACCCAAGACCATGAAAATACCAGGAGTAAACAACTGATATTTGGCAAAAATGGGTCGGTTGTCAACTGGCTTAACGGTGGGTGCGCGACGCTGTAAGTGCTCCTTTGCAGATCTCTTTGGTGCCTGACATAAGTTCCAAGTTAAAAATCACCTCTCATTCATTGCCCACTTGCTTCTCTCTTACCTTGACAGCGCTTGAAGTATAAACCACAACGTATTCATTACCGGCCTTCTTCTCGATGGCATCAATCAGGTGACCCAAGGTGGCATCTAATATCATCATTTGTTACTTTTTTTTTCTTTTCTTCAAAAAAAGCGTCACTTCTATAAAATTACCATTTTGTTGAAGAGAGTTGGCGTTATCAGCAGTAGAAAGAGGGATGATGGCAACGGTAGGGCCGTTGACAGCAGAAAGATCATCGACTGAAACAGCTACAATACAAATGAGGACATATTTTAGATTGAATGGCACTGTCAAGACTTACTGGAAGGATCAAGAATGGAAATAGCACTATCACACTGCTTGGCAACTTCCTTGGCAACCTCATGAATATCAACTCCCTCAGAAATATATTCCATTTGAACACGGGCTTCACTTTGACTGCTGTGAGCCTAAAACAAACGCAGATTAGCTTGAAATGTTCCGATAAACAGGACGCGTCTTTCTTCTTTACCTTTAAGTGAGTAAATGCATTTTCATATTCGGAACGAGACAAATCGTTGCAGTGAATCTACATTTTTTGTTTTTAATCAAGGCTTGTCTTTTAGTAAAGTATTCTTGTTTTTAGTTCACGTCATCTTTTTCCCTTTTTTTTTTTACCTCGGGTTGGTCAACAAAGGCAATGACCTTTGCAGAGCAAATGTTTGAGGAGAATGAAGACAAGATGGCATTGTTTGCATCTTGCTTGGCAATGACAAATTGGTTGCTGTTGGTCTTTGCGTCAGCATTAACGTAGCTAGAGAGAGAAAAGGGTAAATTAGACACAGCAACCTCATATTTGTTATGGAATAGTTTACTCTTTGGGAGACCACATCAACAAAGGAACAGTAGATTCAAAAGCCAAGGCAGTTGATGCCAAGGAGAGTAATGCTGGTACGTAAAGCTTCATTTCTGGTTTATTCGCTTCTCTCTTTATGAAACAAAGGAGGAAATATGTTGAAAACAAGTGTGTTTGAAGTTCAAAAATAAAATAAAACCAGCGCCATTTCAATTCGTGACTTTTCACTCGTTTTCCGAGCTTGCAACATGTTGGATCAAAGATTGTTTGCTTTGCAGTGCTTGTCGTCAGTACAAACAGATGTAAAACTTGAATTAGCTTATTATTCCGTATTGTGCTGTAGTTTATTGACTTTAAATACTGATACTAAAAGATTGAGTTCTTCACAGCTGCTATGGAAACCAAAGGACTTTAAGGTAACTATTGTACGGTCTTTTTCTCCAGTGGGTTTCCTTTCTATTGTCACTTATAGAAATACTAAAGAAAAGAGCCATTTGCCACCTTTTTTTAAATGAAGAATAATAGACTTGTTTATATCTGGTCCATTATTAACTATTTTCAGCTATAGAAAAAAAAAAGAAAAAAACCCCCATCCAGAACGTCAATTCAGCATTGCAAAGAGGAAATAAACTGAAAATGATTTCTTTTTTTTTTTTATTATTAAGTCGTATGTACGAAGGATATATATATAGAGAAAAGTGTTAAATTTACAAAAATATCAACGTGACAGTTCAGGACTGGCATCCTCTTCATCGTCATCCATTTCATCGTCTCCTTCGTCGGCCGAGGTATATTCTTCATTGCTATCGTTGGGCGTCTCATAACTCTGTGCCCATTTGACCAGAAGCGCAGGGTCATGGATGGACAAGTCATAGTTTAAAAAGAACAAAAACTCTTGTTCCATACGAGCAATGCGCTGGTTTCGGTCGTCTTCCGCCTTTGGTGATGCTGGTGGGGTCAAAAGTGGTGTATGCTTATTGTTTGTATAGATGATTAATGAGAGACTTTTATGGATATATTTGGATGCCATAATGTAGGCAATCATGATCATTCGTGAGCCGCAACCTGCCGTCCCTTTCAAATTACGGTATTGCTGAGGGAGAAAAAGGTGCTATTTTTTGAACATTTTGCTTTCTTTTGATTTTCTTTTATAGGGGGAAAACAGCTTACCTTGTTCAAACGTTCAACGTAGCTGAGAGCGATGAGTAGAGTGACACTTGAACAAACGGTCGGTGTTGATGCTGGATTACATACACATTTCTTTAACGATGTTTCTAATGGTTGGTTGATATCGATGGCCGTTGTATCAAGTAAACGATTCATCATATAGTAAAGTTGCTTCACCTTATCTGCACCTGGATTGTCTTCCCAAGCATGAGCCACAAAAAGCGATAAATGTGCTTCAGGGAATAAAAAGAAAAAAAAATTATTTGTAAGGTCCAAAAATGAAAATGATTGGCTTACCGAGGCATCGCTTATTTAATCGTTTACGCTGGTTGAGCTCTATTGCATGCAGCAAAGCACAAGCTTGGTTGTGCTCGAATAAGTAAGGCTTTGTATATTTATGAGGATGATTGGACTCGAGTTGTTTTCGATATGGACACTCCACATGTCGCTTTACTTTCTTTTTCTTCTGTAGTTTTACTTTCATTTATCAATACAAGAAAAGAAAAAGAGAAGAGTAAGGAGGCTTAACAGAGTATATATTAGCAAAAGTAAAAGGTACAAAAAAAGAGAGAGAAATTTTTTTTTTTCGTTTTCGTTTTTGTTTTTCGTATTTGTATTTGTCATACCTTTGGGTTGGTTTCCTTATTTGTTTTGCCGCACCTTTGCATGATTCACTTTTTATTTTATTTTATTTATCAAAGTGATCTTATTATTACAAAAATAACAAAAAGAATTGATATTGTTGATAATATGGTATCTTTATGATGCCTTGATCGTGTATTTCAATGGCAATAGTGAAGAAGATAATGAAGAGATAAATCAAGGGACTGACAAAAATGGTTATTCCAAATTAGGAAGGGTTGATTACTAATGATTTCATTTATTTTGTAGATGGAAACAAGGATCTTTTATTTTTTGCTTGTAAAAATGACAAGTTTAAAGAAAATAAACAAACAAAAAAATATAAAGTTAAAAATAGGTACAAAATAAAAATTAAATCTAAACGCATAAAAAACATAAAGCGGTACGAAATACGAGAGTGAGGGAAATTTAAAAGCCGAGTAGGATGGTGAAAGCCATGGAAAGAACGTGAAAAGAAAATGAATATTATAAAAATTATGCTGAAAACACCTTCTTGTTGTATGTTCGTTTAGCATATTTCATCAGCACAACCATTGCTGCTGGTGTCATCCCTTCAATTCTTTTAGCTGCACCCTAAAAAAAAACAAAAAAAAACTGTTTAAAAAAAAAACCTTACATCTTATATTTATAAGCAACTTACTAATGTTTCGGGGCGCACAAGTGATAGCTTATGGCGAACTTCATTTGATAGTTGATCCATTCTAATATTAATTGATCGTAAATCTTCTACTTATTCTATTGCATTTCTATTTGTACTTACTGAGAATAATCAAGATTAATATCAAGCTTCAAGTGCTCATCTCGTTTTAGTGCAGCTACTTCTACTGCTTGTCTCTTTAAGTACGGCCTGTACCGTCCTATTTATGAGGTTTTAGAAGAAATGCCTTTTATATATATATATATATATATATTTCTTTTTACCTTCAATAATAATGCGCTCAAGTAGCGAAGGCTCTAATTGTGCTAGAGATGGCACAAACTCATGGAGCTGATCCAAGGTTACGTTTGGCCAGGTAAGAATATCCATACCACTAAATAGATCAAAATATTTTTCAATATGAAACAGATTTTATGGTGCATTATCATTATTTTACCTTCTTGGAGTTCCATTATCGTATGTAGTATCATTCGATGTGCGAATAGGACTAATGCCACGATCAGCCCATCTTTTTGCAGGCATTCTTATAGCATCCAAGGCCGCAATTGCACCATTCAGTGCGCCAGTACTGGACTCATAATGTGACCGTCTCTCCTCTCCAACAATACCTGCTTCATAGCCTAATTGCACAAATAATTTAGCAACAACATTCGCTTGCCAAAAATAAACAAAACATCTTACCCTTTCTTGTCAACCTTGCATCGGCGTTATCTGCTCTCAACAAGAGACGATACTCTGATCTTGCGGTAAACACACGATAAGGTTCCTCGACGCCCTTTGTAATAAGGTCATCAATCAGAACACCAATGTAAGCATCTGATCTATCTAGCACAAAGGGCGCTTTTCCCATGGCATGAAGACCCGCGTTGATACCGGCCATAATACCCTGCGCAGCCGCCTCTTCATAACCGGTAGTACCGTTAATTTGCCCCGCCAGGAAAAGTCCGCTGATGCGTTTTGTTTCCAGCGTCGACTTTAGCTCACGAGGATCAATATGGTCGTACTCGACACCATAAGCTATATATAATAATGAGAAAGATGAGCAGTGGGGAGGAAGCTTAATCTTACCTGGTTTTAACATGTCTACATTTTCTAGCCCACGAATCATCCTCAAGAAAGTCAATTGGATATCCTCTGGCATGGTATTTGAAATGCCATTAGGATAAACAACGTGTGTATCAAGGCCCTCTGGTTCCAGCCAAATATTGTGTGCAGATTTTGTGCTGAATCGCTGGATTTTGCTTTCCAAGGAAGGGCAGTAACGAGGCCCTTTTACAGTTTCTCTAATGTGAATGCTTTGGTCGAAATGCTTTGATATGTAATTGTGGACTTCAGGGCTGGTACTGGTTTGGTGACACAGTATTTGATTATCCTATGTTTGAAAATGATTTAAATATAAACGAGTCATACGAAAGCTCTATTCAACTTACAGCGTGTGGTACAGCTGTGTTTAGATAAGAAAAGGGGCTGGGTGGCTGGTCTCCTTCTTGGATAATGAGACCATCGTAATTGATGGTTCTACCATCCAGTCGTGCCGGTGTACCTTGA
>VCJC01003393.1:2478-21416 GCA_024140195.1 Backusella luteola | reverse complement strand
AAAAAAAAAAAAAAAAAAAAAAAAAAAAAACACATACCTTTAGATGCAAGTCCGCACTCATCCAATTCTTCAAGGAACAGTACTGTATTTGGAAAGTTTTTTTCTGCAGCATCGACTAGGAAATGTAAAAGCGTGGTTGATTTTGATGTTCCTTTCGTATCAATAAGCTTTTTGTATGCAACGATTAGTATTTGTCCTATATTGGCATCTATCATCGTATACTACCTTATTAATGCTAGCAATTTTAATCCCAAAAGCACCTCCACGATATGTATTTCCATTTAAAAAGTTACCCAATAAGAGAACCAACTGTGAAAATAAAAGGACAAATTATTATCTTGAGGCTTTGACGTATTTTTAAGATACTTACATGTAAAAGTTCTTTAAAATGCTTTGCATCTTTTAGCGCCAATGACGCATTATAAACAGATTGCATTTGCTAAATAATCATATTAATATTCACTAATTCGCTAAATTAAAGCCAGTTTTCTCCTTTTTTTTACCTTATGAAGTAAATTGTATCTATCCCAAAAAGTAGATTTAAACAGCATTGATTCAAGTCTCTCCTTTAATCTCTTAATATTCATCATCTAAAGAGAGAGACAACATTAGCATACCTTGTACAAAAACAATAATAATTCGAGACACATACCTGTAAACAAAACTTTTCAGGCTCTCCCAATTTATCATTAACGATAATGGAATTATGTTTTTCCAATTCAGTGACCTCTTCTTTTGTCGGAAGATACTTGAGCATATTCAAAATAATCTGTTCATCCTGGAAATAAGGATCCATTCTGAGGAAATAATATCGAATCTTATCAAACGGAATTTTTTTTGTAATGTTTTTTATAAAAATGTCTATTAAAAGTGAGCAAGTTAAATCATTACAACCAGTTTTTTTTTTTACTTACTCAAATTATAGGCTTTTTTGTTCTCCAAAATCACAATTTCCTCTTTTGCTTTCTTTGTCTTGATTTCTACAGCTGGTTTCTGTGCAAATGTCATTTCAACATCATCAAAGACTCCTGCTTTTGCAAGCTGGTATTCCATGATGGAATCATGGGAATTTGTGTCTTGGGCAATCGAATACTCAATATCCTTTTCAAAATCGTTCCAAATTGTTTGTTGGATATTTGAAAAGTTCATTTTCTCCCATTCAACAAATTTGAGTTTTTGCTTGGATTGGAAGGCGCTGGGCTTCCGACCTGTTGTACCGAGGAAAGGGGGCTCGGGAGTCGCGGTTCCTCCTAATGGGGGTGGCGGCGGAGGAGGGGGTGGAATGCCGTCCTCTGATGGTGGAAGAGCTCCTGGTGGAGGTGGTGGAGGTGGAGGTGGCGGTGGCGGCGGCGGCGGCGGTGGAGGAGCAAATGCCGAGACGCCTGTTGGTGCGAATGGATCATTCATAGAGGTTGCAAGATCGGAAGGCGGAGCCAATAATAAAGTTGAAGAAGGTTCTACGACAGATTCAGTCATACCACTATTTACTTCAATACTCTTTTCCGAATCCACAGATACCATGATTTCATTTTCAACATTTTTTATAATTGCAGACATATTATCATCGTCAACATCATCGTAGTTTACAACGGATGGTATAACAAATTCTCGCTCTTCGCTCTGTGTATTAGGTTGTTGTGGAGTTGTTGTTGACATGAAGTCCAAAATAGTAGGGTCTGTGTTATCAATACAAACTGGATGGTGATTTTTTTCATCATCCATTACTTCGGTTGGATGTTGTGTTGTTAGCATAAAAGCACTATCATCAAATGGTTCTTCGGAGATGACGGGTGGATCATGTATGGCAAATAACTTTGGTGTACCTGGTTCACTTTCCTCCATTATAGATCGTCTTGAACCTCGGCTCCCAACGGTACTTGTTGTGATAGAGCGGACAATGTCCTTATCGAGTAATGTTGCTGTTTTTGTACTGTCAGTTCGCTTACTGCTTATGCTATCATTCCGTCTACCTCTACTGCTAACACTATCATTTCGTTGACCGCTACTACTTGTGCTTTCTTTTCGTTTGTTAGAGCCATTTGTACTTTCTTTTCGTCTATTAATGATATTATTTGAGGTCGAAGAAGACGAGGGTGTCGTAGCAGTAGTAGTAGAAGACGATGATGATAGTTGAGTTCGGCTTGTTGTACTTGAGTTTTTACGTATAGTAGGTGTTTTTGTTGATTTCTTTTTTACAGGAGGAGTGCTTTTCTCTGTATTTGTTGCAGTAGGAGAAGCAGATGATGTATGTGATTTTTTAGGTGATGCTGAATCCGTTGTTTCTGTATCGGTTGATCCCAAAGAAGATTTTGAAGATTTTTTTGAAGAAACTGAATCTGCGCTACTTTTTCTTACAAAGCTTCCAATTCTTGATTTAAGGGATTGTCTGATAGTTTCAGAAAAATTGTTTTGATTATTTGATGATGTGATATTTTTTTGTGCGTTTGAAGTTACTGTCGCAACCCTTTGCAGTGGAACCTTGGATTGATTTGCATTTGGAGGACTGTCAGGGCTCCAAGAGTTGCGAAGCTTTGTTTTTGATGATGTTTTTTGCAGTTGTTGGTCATTTTCAATTTTTTTTGTTGGTGTATTTATAAGTGGTGTATCTGGTGATTCGGGAGAGGATATGCTATTGTTACTATTACTGTGGTTATGATGATTATATAATTGATGTTGTTGCTGAACTCTAAAACTACGTCTTTTCGGTGATGGGTTGCCATACTCTGTCAAGTTTCGAACTGAATCACGCAACTTTCTCATTTTTGCTTCGGTTTCTAATAATTCTGTTCGGTAACGTTCTTCAGTGCTCTTGAAAAATATCTTTAACATTGCGTTTGTTTGCTTTGATATACTAAGATCTTTTTCAAGGTATTCAATCTTTGCTTCTAGTGAATTTACTTTATCTTCTTCGCTTGGTTCTATTTATTATATCATTACAAGGTCAGTGATTCGGTTACGTTAATATTAAATAATATTTCAGAAAAGTAAGCTTACGAGTAAATGTGCTTGTTGCGGATAATGGTGGATAGCTGTCTTGTCGCTGTGTGTTTTCCTCAACAGAAAATTTTGGGATAAGACTCTTTACTGAGAATTCACAAGCACTTGACATGTCTTCAGGATAAGTTGTTTGATCAAGAGCAATCTGTTGTACAAGCATTTCAATTAATTGAAATTGATGGCTACTAAAAGTGAAGATCAAAAGTAAATAATCAAGTAAAATAAACCTATAATATGTCACTATAAAACTACCTTTTTTCAGGATTATCCAATATCTTTAAAAGATAGCAAAGAATATTATGTATATTGCCATAAGCAGGAGTGTTCTGAGTTTCTATTAATAAGGAATCCAATAAAGCTGTTGGCTCCATATGAAAATAACTATCCATATTTTCTTGCATGACATCTGTTTCATTTTCCCCTTGGAACTTTTCAATAGCGATACTAATATGTTCATGGTTTAACTTTGCCATCTTGTCAAAGATCCTATCCAATCCAGCTTGCTGAAGTTCTGTGGTTAACATAATGCGTTCTTTACGATCATCCACAATATCGGGTCGCACAAGTGTATTGATGAATAATACACTTATAAACTATGATAACGATTTTAATATGTAAGTTTAAATCTCGATGTTATTTGTCAAATGACTTGTATATACCATATATTGGGTAATTTGGGAATCACCTGCCCCGACCATACCCGTTTTCTTCAGGTCATTACTTGCGCCTACTGCCGATCCCATTTTGCCCCTACCGTCCAGCGTCTTTTCAAGAGCCTGTAACCAAGCATCAAAGCGATTGTTGTGGCCTGCTTGTTTTAATAGATTCATGCTTTTAAGTACCGTGGCTCTGCCATTTGGTAAGCAGCAAAAAGCTGTCAGAGATTCACAAGCTTGTGTTCGTGCGGGAATATAGGGAGACAAGAGTGATATACAGACACTATCAATAACACGTGGGTGTTCAAAAGCTTCACGGAGACCAGACTATTTTTAATCAATTTGTTATTATTATCATTTGTGCGTGTATATGGGCAATGTATATTTTTGAAAGTTACTTTTTTATTCATTAAAGTATGAAGGCATCTTAATATCTCTAACTCTATTTTATATTCGGTTTGGTTCCTATTTATTTATTATTAGTAAAAAGGTTAAAGAATAATAAACAAATAAATCTCTCACCTTTCCCCTTTTTTCTGTAAAACACTCAATTCTTTGCTAATAATTTGCATCCCACCATCTTCAATAAAGCGTTCTAACCAGCTATTTCGTAACAAGTCAGTATATATTATAAAGACACTTTTTTTTCCTTTACCCACCTGTCAGAAGTCCTTATATAGTATGATATTTCAAGAATGACTTCATAGGTAATTCCCTTTTGTTTTTGTTTACAAAGGATTTTGACATAGTTTGGTGGTGCAGGGTTAGCTGATCTATTTGTGTTTTTGGGTCCGAGGACTTTCTTCTTTGGCGCTTGAATACTTTTTTTTGAATCCGATAAAGATGCGAGCTGTTCTGCACTTAAATCAAGTTGTTTCTATGTAAACAAATAAGTAATCAAAAAATTCTATCATAAAAAGTTAAAATCTTTACTGCGACTTCTGTAAATAAATCTTCTTCATCCTCCTGTTCACCACCACTGCTGCTGCTAATGTTACTGAACCTGGTGATATCGGTGTTAATCCAAAGCTTATTATTTTTAGGCTGATAACTATCTTTGTTTTCGTCTTCCCTGGCGTCCTCTTGTGCTAATCATAACAAGTAAATATTCTCATCCCTCATAACTCCATTTTTTTCTTCTTTATTGTACCTGCGTCAACTTGCAAGATATTATCAATTCCAGAAATCAAGTCGGTCAAAAGAGGATCGGGTTTAGTTGTTGCTTGTTGTGTACGAATAGAAGACACCGAAGCACGTCGACTGTACGGTCTTCTATTGGTTTTTCTATTATTACGTTTATTTCCAATGTAGGAAATGAAGTCCATTTCGTCTTTTTCTTTTCTTTTCTTTGCACACACACACACACTAGTACGAAACGTGTGTGGCGATAACCCAAAAAGAAAAAAAAATAAAGAGAAAGAAAAAAGGAGTTGGAAAAAAAACTTATTGACATTAATATCCAGGGCAACAAAAAATAATAATATAATAATAAAAACGGAGTGTCAAAGTGATCACAGTAAAGAAATCCATTTATGGTAAAGCAGAATAACCTTCTTCAACACATGATTGAAATCCCACCAAATGATGATGATATAATTTTAGTTTAATTGTTATTTACTCTTTGAAAAAAAGAAAAAAGGAATATATGAGGGAGAAAATAAAAATAATATTACACATGAAAAGTTATTGTTAATGTTTGTATATATGTTTGCGAATTAAGTAATGTGTAAGTGTGTGTGTTTGTGTGTGTGAGTATATTAATATTATCAAAAATCAAAAATTTATATCTAAAATTACCAGGCGTCAAATAAAAGCCTACTTTGTGTAAGAGGTGAACTTGAATCTTCCTCCTTCTTCTTTTTCTTGTTATCACTTGCCACCGCCCTATTAAATATCAAGGGCTCTGCCGTAGTGCTACTAACAGGTGAACCGTCATAACCAAGTTCACTCATCTTAAATACGAGCGAATCATCATCATCTAACATACTACTACTGTTATTGTTGTTGTTGTTGTTGTTGTTGCTATTGCTGTTTATCTTTTGCTGCTGAATATCTATAGGTGCCGCTATTCTTGACTCCAGCGTAATCTTCTTCTTTTTTTTTCCATCACTACCTTTCTTGCCTTCAATAATACTAGATTTTTCTAAATCACTGTCGGCAGTAGAAGATGTTCCTGATTTATGCGACTGTCTACTGGACCCTCGTTGTGTTGATGTACCTGATCGCATATGATGCATATCATAATGCCGATCTGTTGGATATGTAGAGTAAGCAGATATATCACGTGTATGGTAACCATCTTGATCATCTTCATCTTCATCTTCGTTTTCACTATCATCATTCATGCTACGTATATCCAAAGGTGAATGAATACTTCTTCTTGCATCTCGAAGCGCCTTTGATGTACTCGCCAATGTTCTCATTTGAGGATAACTACGAGGCATAATTGGGCTAGAAGAAGTCACAGGTTTCTTGGCTTCAGCTGTGTGTAAAGGCGAGGGTACAATTGGTTGATAAGAAGATCTTCCACCTGCTGAGGAAGTGGAAGATACAGGTGAAACTCCTGTGTCTTGGTGCTGTGAAGAAGTGATTGATTCTGATAAAGACGCATGTGTATCACGCAAATTTTGAAAGTGTGATAATTGTTGCTTTGAACGATAGAGTGAGCTGGTCATACTTTCATCCATTGGCTGTTCTTGGAACAGCTTTAATTGTTGGTGTGCTCCTACAAGCTTTACAAAGTCCTCTA
Source organism: Backusella luteola (assembly GCA_024140195.1). Classification (NCBI taxonomy): domain Eukaryota; kingdom Fungi; phylum Mucoromycota; class Mucoromycetes; order Mucorales; family Backusellaceae; genus Backusella; species Backusella luteola. Next base: position 15,014 of record VCJC01003393.1, on the reverse strand, counting down.
AATCACTGCTTCCATCATCATTATTTTCGCTGAAATACAATAAACTACTTTGATCGCTCGTCCTTGATCCTCTTCGCTCTCGAGGACTAGTCTTGTATTTATCAAAACTGGATGAGAATTCGAGCTTTTTACCAAATGATCCACTCTCTCCTCCCCCTTTTTGAATAGGGTGCGCTGACGAAGGTGGTTGTCTTGGTTTAATAGCTAAAATAGTTGGATTCAATGGTTAGCAAATATCAATTTACCCTCGTTTTTTCTGTTACATTTACCAATAGCTCCTGCTTGTGGTGAAGAAGAAAGCGAGGGTGACTTAAATGGGGATATAAAGGGAGCAGAAGAGCGTCTTGGAGAATTAGCCCCAGTGCTTGCAAAACTTGGAGTTTCCATTTTTTGGAATGCACCAGCAATAGTTTGTGGTGGAGAGGAATGTCTATTGGACGGGGAGGTACTTGTTTCTCTTGATGAGGCATCATTACTACTATTTCTGGACATTATTGGAGATAAAGGCTGTATATGGGAATATCGGTGATGAGAAGATGAAGATAAAGATGAAGGTGAAGGTGTTTTATTCTATTATTATTATAATTATATCTGTATTAATTACATAATAACTATATACATACATCTACATGCCAAATTCACTTACCCTGATCCCTAATCCCACACCAGCATCATCATCATCGTTGTTGTCATTATTAGAAGATATAGATGCATACATTGACATTGGTCTTGGCCTTTTTTCGTCTTTTTGCTGTCTATTATTATTGGTATTATTGTTATATTGCATCATTGTGGGGGTAAAGAACTGTTCGTCCATTTCAATAAACTGCGCACTAAGATCTCTTTCGGAATCCTCCACACGAAAACCGCAATTGCGTCTATAGGTCACGTTGAGCTTAAATGTTCTATTTTAGATGTATAGCGATTTAGTATTTCTCTTTGGTTGGTGTGAATTATTTATATATCGATTACCCTATTGGTGTAACAATCTCGTTAAATTCATGTGTCTTGGTGACTGAACGTGCGTCACTTTCCAATACACCTGTATCTTTTTTTATTTATATATTAATAATAAATAAAATATATACGTATGAATGTAACAATGAACTTACTTAATGATATTTCCGAAGGATGCGACCGGGAAGACGATGAACTTAATCGATAACCCATTGAAAGTGAATTAGTGTCGGTCTGCTGTTTATATATTTTTCGATAGAGTTCATAAGTTGGTAATAACCTCACAAATGAATGCAATGATCGGAAAAAGACGATAGATCGTTTATAAAGGTTTGGCAAGTCAATCTGATGATCAGGTATAGGGTGGCTATAAATGTAAACAAGACGATTTAATATACGCTTTCTTTATTATAGATAACCTAAACACTTACTTTAATGACAATTCCCAAGACTCGATCAATATCCTGTCGGCATGGAAACCCATAGTAGGTGACTTCAATTCGACTCTAGTCCACCTTAAATTGTCATCTGCCAAAACTAATGATTGCTGCTGATTATTTGCAAGTCTGGAAGTGTCAAGGTAGATATCGATGATCATATGCGGAATGTTATCATTTGATGACACCGCCATTGACCTCCAAAATTTCAAATCCTCCCGCAGAACGTCTACATCATCAGTTGCGATATTGAACTAATTATTATTATTATTAGCATACAATGGAATACCATTCTCTCTTGATTAAAACTAACCCATTTGTTGACTTTTCTGGTGCTTGATTTTGATCTTTTACCATAGTTTCGGTCTGTATTTCTGGCTTGAATAATAATTTGAGCAGTTTTGGAATAAAAATTCTATTTCAAGATATTTTTATCGTTTATTATCACAAAAAGACAGCATGTTTACTGTTTTTTTACCTGAATAATTTGGTCTAGTTTCGAATTACGCGAATTGCTGTTACTAGATTGTTGTTGTCCAGATGAATAACTCATTGAGTGCATAAACTTATAATAACAGAACTTGCATAAATAGATATCCTTTCTCTTTTTTAATTAAAATAAGAAGAAAGAAAGAATTTGTATTCTATATAAATGAATATATAAAAGTATACAAATAAAATGATAATCCTTTACACTATTTTTTTTTGTTTTCTATCAAAGAAAAGAACAAAGAAAAAGCGTTGTAAAAGATGTATGAAAAAAAGGAGCAAAAGCACTATTAAATGCGAAAATAAAATAATTATGATAAGGAAAAAAGGCGTCACAATCACGTGCATTCTAGAACACTTGAACTTGATTGGCCAAGTTAATTTCTTGCAGCTATTATAAAAACAAAGATCATTTATTGCGAAGAGGATCAGCCGTTTTAAAGCTTTACCTTTGATCTATAAAGTGAACCAAAAAAAAATGTATCATCTCAAGAATATTTTTATATTACGGTGTTCTGTATCATAATGATTTTCTCATAATGTGATAAGCACTAAAAAAAAAGAAAAATATCCAAATTGTTACACACCGAGGAAAGATAAAAGCCATACTTATTTATTTCTAAATCCATGTACAAATCTTTAAAAAAACAATAATGGTGTTTTTACAATATCAGTAAGCATAAAACATCTAATGATAAGACATAGTGTCATAAGAGCTAGGCCAATGTGTGATGATTTCATTCTGTTATTTCCAAGCTGTTTATGCTTTTTGCTACCCTTGGTTGTATTCCAGCTCTATGTGAAATAATTTTATAAATCAGGTGCTCATCGTAAAAAAAAACTTTTATACTCATCAAAATAACACCATATACCTTAAACCATTGTAAGTCAATATTGAAGGTTTTCCTGCAATAGCTCTGATTTGATGAACATTCTTTGTTACAAGTCCAGTGTTTTAGTCATTCGATATTTTTTATTACACTTTTACGAATACAATTCGAAAATCTGTAACCTTTGTTCGTAATTTGTTGACAGCAATTTTTCTAACAGGTTTGTTTGATCGAACGGCTGGAATAAATCCGATCCACCACCATCTTTATCCACAAGTAAATGGAGTTTGAAAGAAAATATTATCATTTTGATAATAAACACTTACAAGATGACTTATAAATCAAAGAAATTCTACTTCTACACTTTGCCTTTATATGATCTCTAAATGGGAAGTATAATTTGATTTAATTTTATAATGATAAAAAAACAATAAAAGGGGGAAAGAAATCGAGTAATAGAATACATGTCAGAACGGAAAAAATAAAAGGAGAAAATAAAAAAGTGGAATGGTATAGACTACTCAAACAACAGTATAAGGAGGGAAAGCGTTATAGATAATTAATTAAATGTTTTTTCCCTTAATACAAAAGTGCAATAACAATAGCAAAAATACTAGAGAAAAGTACACCGTTTCCTCCCTTCAAATGAATAGCACCACTTTGGGCGCTAGCAGCACCAGCAGCTGGAGAAACAAAGACGGTAGGAGAAGATGCAGCAGCTCCATTAGATGAATTGGCAACTGTATTGCTCATGTATTCCACATAAGATTGGTTATTCCAACCTGCACAAGTACCCACAGGACTCAGTTTGACCTTTTCATGAAGTGCAGGTAATGCCTTAATATCTGCACCAACGGTAACATTAGAAAGGTCATGCATCAAGGAGTTTCCACCGCGAGTCAATTGTGCTGCTGTATTGGCCCACTCTGTGACGTTGGCAATCAAAAGCTCTTCAGTTTGTTCTCCGGTGGCGATACGCCAATCTTGCGAATCGACGGACCACATAGCGGGGACCATGCCTAATTGTTTGACAATGTAACGTACACGATCGTCAATGTCACCACGAGGCTAAAAAGAAACTTCAGAATGGTATATAATGAAAAATGTGTTCTAGACTTACTGGACGCATCAAGCGTGGCGTTACACCGATGATCTCTTGCACTGCCAGAGATGTCCACAGTAACTGGCCGATCACCATATCATTAGTAAGTGTTGTAAGTTCTGAGTGATCCCTAGAAAAGGTGATTCAAATAGGAGCCGATAAGTTTTCTGTTCCCCTTTTTCATTGTTTGCGCGTTGGTTTTTGAGATTTTGTTACTTACCAAGTATGAACACCAATTTCATGGCCTTCATCAAATGCTTGTTTTATAATTTCGGGGTAGAGAATAGCTTGCTTGCCGACAACAAAAAAAGTAACCTTTACATTAATGCTCCTAAGGAAGGTGAGCAAATCGAGCGTTACAGGATAAGGTCCATCGTCGAAACTCTATTTTATATACAGATGAATTGGTTATTGTTTGTTTATTTATTTTGTTTTCGTAATAATCTATTTTTAATTATCGAAAAAGGGTCCTTTTACTTACTGTACCCCAGATGGTCTTATCAATACAAGAAACAATATCGAAATCTTCACGGAGACAACCACCCCAGCTCCAGTTACAATAAGAGTTGTTTCCAGAGGGATCGGAGTTGACGATTTCACCACCCAGGCCACCTATTTGGATCTGTTAAAAGAAGGTCTAAATAATATTAAATGATTGCTTACCAATTAAGGTATTAGGAGCATATTGCAATTCAGGTCCATCTTTGACGAGTGATAACCATTCTGATTTTGGTACAGGTTTACTTTCGCCTTGAGGATATTCATTCTTCCAAGCAATCTTTGTATTTGGGATCGTTAAAACTGGGCTTGCTTGAGCAGCTAAACTTGAAGTAGCAGTAGGTGCTAATGCAGAGAAATCTTGTCCTGATACTGTCGAGACAACAAGAGCAATGGCTGTAAATAATATTTGGTTTGTATTAAAAATCATAATCTAGATATATATAAGAAAGTATTTTTTTTATAATTATAAAAAAGAAAGGAGAAAGAAGAAAAGAAAACAAAAGTATCCGTATTTATACACATCTTTTAATTATCTTCATCTTCTTGATTTCTAAAAATAATAATAACCTTTTTTAAAAAGGAGTGTTAGCCTTCAGGAGGATAGCATGGAAACAAAAGAAAAGGCAGAAAGTCCTTTGATATAATATTTGACAAGGCGTGCAAAAAGATTATCTAATTTAAAAAAAAGCGTTGGATTCGCGTTTCACAAAAATTATAATTTTTATATGTACATACAAAAGCCATTTTGATTTGATATAAGCACTAGCTCAATTGGCTTCATCATTTATTCTTGGATACTTTATTTTTGTATATTTTTATTTATATATTAATATTATTAATATGACATGTGAAGTGTAATTTTTACTCTCGCTTTAAGTTTATACGTATGGTAATTTTAAAAATATATGTTTTTCTTCCCATTCTTTCTTGTAGGGAGTCATACACATCCTAATCCGTCTATATATAAAACTTGTTTTCTGATGTTTTGGCGCTAAAAAAATAAAAACATAATGCCAAATTTACTATCGAATGTATGGTATTTTAAGAAACTTGTGTTCTAAGCATTCCTAAACATGCAACTCTGAGCCACGATATCACTCGTTTCTATTTATGGTAGCCTCTATTTACTAATATTCTTACAATTTCTTCTCAGCCATTCGCTGCATAAACTACGTTTTCTACATAATAATGGCTCTAACATATCAAATAGAAGAAGAAGAAGAAACAGCAGCCCAGGGTTAATTTGAGCTTGTCTCCGCATAAGAGCCAATGAAATACTCCCATTTCGCTCTTTTCGTTCGATTTTTGTGACGAAATGAGTAAAGCGGGCTATTAAGAACAAAATCCATTTTGTTTATAAGATCGGCGAAGTCAAATTAAAAAGCTCATTATCACCAATGATCGAAAATAGGATATGGCTTAAAAACATCTGTTCGATCAGCTGCTGGTATATCATTAAACAATTATACATGACTTAGCGTAGTTTTTTTTTTCGGTTCATCTCATAAATATTTTTTGCCTTAATTATTGGTGAAGTTTATTTTTCATCATTATTTTAGCATCATAGAGACTATTTCGAGACCAGAAACATACATTAGATAAGACACTTTTTTGTGTGCGTTGCTTAACTTCAAATGCAAAATGGCATCAAACCTGTAGCATACAGCAATAAAAAAATTCAATAAACTACACAACAAACCTTAATACATGAATGTAAAATAGGAAATGGCAGTGCTAGTGGCTTATACAATTCGTGAGGAAATTTATTTTTGGTAAATCATTTGAAGAATGAGAAAAATCGGATGAAACTTGTAGTTGATATAAGTTATTCTATGCTCTATCAATAGCTTCCCCTATTTTAGGAAAATATAATAACTTCTAATGTTCGTTTAGATTCTCTATAAATCATATTTAAGGAAGATGGGCCCTTTAATGCTATCTCTTGTGCTCTAAAAATATAACACATTAAAATAAATCAAATTAAGTTGAATATATTAATGCTGGTGGCGAAAATAAATATTTGTTTGAAATTCTAAAAGATCGACCATCTATTCCTTGTTTTTCATTTCAAAATATGACAATCCTATTTAATTCTAGATCAATGAAATAATCAAGTTCCTTGGATTCTAAATCGCTATGAATAGAATATTTATTAGCCACAAATATAGGTTTGTTTTGATGGAAAATTCGGAAGTATCCAGTTATTCTTTATTTTACAAATAAAGTAAAAAGCCTTTTTTTGTTATTTTTTTTTCTGTCCTCTCTTTTTCTCCCATTTTTATAGCAATTAAATTAAACGAAGCAAATGGCACCATCCATACTTGGTAACTATTCATCGATCTTCATACTTTAATGGCAATGAATTGGTACCATTATCAATATCACAGTACCACTATCCTATTGTAGCTCATTACATATATTTATATGTGTATGCAGAAGCCATGCAGAATTACAATCATGTGTGCTTCACTTTTTATTGTAATAAAAAAACTCAGTAGAGGGCAATGTTTTTATGACAAGATCAATAAGAAATGAAATATGGATGTAAAAGATCCAATCTAATTAAAAGTATTCCTTTTCTTTATTATTTGCTTTATTTTGTATTCTTCTCTTTTTTTTTTCATGTATTCACTATAAATATAAATAAATAAATAAATAAATAAAATAAAATTAGTGTTTAGTGTCAATAAAAGTCCTTCACAAGAGAATAATAAAAACAAACAAAGCTTGATAATTTTATATAAAAAGTTTTACATGTAAAAAAAGGTGCATTTTTGTGAGAATGCAGTTCTAAAGCTGCACATTGAAAATGCCACGATTACGAAATGATATTATTAAATCAAAAGCCTGATAGAAGAAGGATGAGTGTGTTTAAAACCGATTTCTTCAAATATAATAATATATCGATCGACCCTTTTACTTTTACACTGTAACTAAAATACTTTTTTTTAATATCTTTTTATCTGTTAGTAGAGCAAATAAAAACAAACAAACAAAATAGGAGTGATGCAAAGTTATTTATGCATAATGCAACCCATTTTATCCATAAAAAAGTACCTATGTGTGTCAGACATGGATGAATAATAATCAGAGGTACAAAATAATCCAAAATAAAACACATCATTGTACATTTTATAAAAAAAATATTTATATTTTATATGAAAAGAGAGTTATATATATAATAAAATGAAAGGGAGAAAATATTTTACATTTTTTGTACGTGTGTACATGATTTATCAACAAGGTTTATCAGAAGAATTTGAGGGAGAAGGTAAAATGGAAAGCAACTGTGATCTATTGTTACTTTGGATGATCTGGTTGTTATAAAATGATAGTAATGAACTTGAATAATATTTCCGTAAATATTGGTTCTGGTTCGGGTCAAAGGTCCAGCATCTACTACAGTATTCGTTCTCACCAAGGAATCGATTACAAATGTTACATTTACAGTGACAATCAGAGCAAAACCAATCTGAACCAAGTACTTTGTCGCATGCTCCACAGAATGCCTTGTTGTCGTTGGGACCAAGTAAAGGAGAAGATGGTGGTGATGGGAGAAAGTCCATTTATGCAGAAAAAATGTAAAAAAAAATGTGTTGAAAGTGAAAAAAGTAAAAAATAAAAATTGAAAATAAAAAGAGAAAGAGAGGTATTTATGTAATTTAGAAACAAGCACGGACAAACATCCGAATATACAAAAACCCATACTATAGCAAGTGCCCAGTTTGATTATTTAAAAAAAACTAATGCATGCATGCATTAAACGCCGTCGGCTCGGGTTGACAGTAAGTCATTTTTATTGTTCAACACGTGTCATGATTGACAGAATATTAAAAAAAAAATGGAATGACGTGCTTAACTATATAATAAAGAAAAAGAAAAGAACAATAAAAAAACCTTTTTTTTGTTCATAAACAAAAATATAGATCTCTTTTTTTTTTACAAGAACGTATTTACAATTCAAAATCGGTTAATCATACTGCCTTATTCTTTGTTTTGATTCCACTGTATAAATGCAAAAGCGCCTGCGCTAACTTGTATTGTTTCGGCCAGTTGTGTCGCCTTAATTCAGGTCCCGTTACTTTTGTTATATCGTTCTCCATAAAATAAGCCGATAGGTGTGTGTATATATAATATAACATCATAATTTGTCTCATAATAGATTTTAGTTTACCCTTACGATCGTTTGTACCTGTATCTTCCTTTTCCTCATTCCCCCTTGTTTTTATAAGGTCCCTTTCCATCATATCTTATTCTATTACTGCCCTGAAATGACTAGTGAAAGGTCCGTGCATTGAGACATTTTCTTTCATTGTAAAAGAAGTATCTCTTAATAGCTTTGATTATATAACTGCAAAAAAAAGGGTTGCAAAAATAGGCTTTGTATTTAGTTTTATTACATGCATATTTACAGATCAATTTAAAGAATGGCAAAAAAAAAGTATTTTTTTATAATGAAATTAAATTCGGCTTTCTTTCTTGTTGTTTAAACAACAAACGTGATCCCTTTTCACTCCTAAAGTAAACAAGATGGCTTTGATTAAAATCGACTTGATGTAAATGAAAAAAGGGTTTCGAAAACGGTATTAATCCTGTGCTGAAACAGTCTTTTATCTATATTTGAATACAAACGATAACCTGTGCGTACACTTGAAACAATTAGACTGTTCAATCGTTCTGGATGGGCTGCAGAAGAAGAATCTATACGTTTGTATTATTTATCCTATTTCGATATACATTGCCTCTCTCTTAAGCTCAAAGTTTCTATTATTAAACCCATATTATAACATGTTTGATCTTTTTACAGAAAATCACTTGGCATTTTGATATCCTTTTTGTTTTGTCGCGTGTCAAAGTAAGGAGAGGGATGATTTCCCGATATTACCGTGGTTTTCTTGAATGTGATTGGCTCGTGCTGTAATTCCGCGATCGCTGTTTTCAAGTAATGTGTCGAAAATTGCCATTTTTAACGCTATTCCAACATTCACTCTCTTTCTAATATGCTTATAATTAGCGGTTTTGCATATTTATTTTTATTTCAATGCATTGTATTATCTACGCTTTCGGGTTTATATTATTCTGGTAAACTAAATTAATCTCCTTCACAGTAACTAAATAATAAGAATCTATTAATATTTAAAGGGCTATATCTGCAAATTATTGTTTACAGTGCTAATAACCAAAATGCATCTTTCGATTAAACAAAAAGAAATAGCACTTTAAAGCATAAAATAAAACGATTTGTTCAATGTATCACCACGGTCATCGTTCACATAATTAGTGCATATCTATCAATTATCCGCTGTAAAAAAAAGGGGAAAAAAGCAGGCGACTGACATAAAAATATAAATAACTCTCTTAAGCTATACGAAAACAAGGCACATTTATCATTTGCTGCAGTTAATGAAGACTCTTTTATAAAAAGAAAAGACTAGTTTTTATGTGCATATGAAGATGCTGCTTGAATAAAGGCACTTGCAGCCTCTTTTTTTTTTGTGATCCAGTTTGCTTCACCACCCCTGTGTTTTGTCATACCACTGATAGAAATTGTATTCTACTAGCCCTTTATAAGACCAATATTGATGTATGAATACGTTTTTTTTTATTAAAGATATATATAACCAATGCGTGTATGTTTTTTGTATACACATTTCTTTTTAAAAATAATTGTATTTTATGTAAGAGTTGATTTTTAACATATTCGTCTTGTGATAATAAAAATGGGACATATTTCAGTAACAAACCCCATGGTTGATACTGATTTTTTTGAAAAAAGAAAGTTGTTATCTGCAATAGTGACCTTACCTAAAGCATCACCGGAACAATAGTCTGTTGACCGGCCACGCGATATTTTTTCCTTGCATTTGAATGATGATGCTTTTGATCAAGTCATAATAAATCAAGATAAGTTAAAAGTGTTAACCTTAAAAAGTAATTGAAGATGGTCTTTTTTTTTTCAAAGTCTGAATAGAATTGCCTCTGTCCATTATGAAACCAAGAATATAAACAATTATATGTTGTATAATAGCGCTGACCGTTATTCTCGGATATTAATTTATTTTATCAACTGTAGTCTATAAAAAAAAAAAGAAATAGAGATTAATAAATCTAATTGATGTGCATATTAGAAGCAACTTTTTTTCTTATGTTACAAAAGTATACATAATTAAAGTTTTGTGATATTGCGACCTTTTCTATTTTTTTTAAGTTCATCGTTCTTTTATGTAGTTTTTATGTTATTAAATGGACTATAAAAATCTCTATTAAAGAGATAAATAACAGATAGAGGTTTAATTATTTCACTCAAGTATTGGGGTTGTATAAATCCAAAGAGTTGAAAGTGAAAAAAAAATCTAAAGATTGTCTTGTTAACCTCTCCAGGTCATTTTCATTTGTTCGTGTGTGTGCCTTTTTTTTTTACTTTTTTACACAAAATTTAATGAAAAAAAAAGTACTTGTATGTTTATCATATGCCTTTCATATCGTCTGAGATTTTATTTGCAGAGAAAGAAGAAGCCCTAGATTTGTTTGTCAGTCTTTTTATTAGTAATAACAACAACAATGGTGATAAAGATGGCATTCCTCACAGGTAACTATTTGTCATAATCTAAAAACGATTAAATACATGATGAAACATATTCAACACATTTATTTTAAGCCAAAATTTTTGATATCAATGAACTGGCGACTCTTGATTTTTGTAAAAGGTTTAGTTTTCTATTGTTCATTTCAAACCTATCAAAGGTATCACTAAAAAGTTTATAGCTTAAGTAAAAGTGTATTGCACAAAAATAAATTGTAACATCATTGGTTGGAGGATACAAATAGAGTCCTTTCCTTTTTCCTTTTCTCTCTCTCTCTCTCTCTCTCTCTAGCTGCGCCCAGCCATTTTTATAAACTCCGTCAAAGAGATAAACTCAAGTTTTCACCTCTTTCTTATTTTCTACTTTCATCTTTCTTTCTTTTTATATATAAAAAAGCAAGTATATACATACTTTTTTTTTGCACTGTTTTTTGTGTTTATTTTATTATTATCATTATTCTTTTGTAAATATATACTATACATTATATACATATCAACAACAACATATTATAATGAACATCATTGCCCCTTGTCCACAAAAACCCTCTTTATACTCCCACAAGGATGAAGACTTGGATGAAGCATGTCAGGAACTACGACAAATTCTTACTTCACCTTACGCTTACGACCCATTTTCTATTGTGCGTACGAATAATCCAATGCCACATGACACAAGTTTTGTTCCTACTCCGTTTAACATTCAACAACAAGAGGAATATATTGCAAATCCTCATCGCCCACGTTCTTTTAGTGCCGGTGACTCGACAAGTTATCCGTTATTAAAGGTCATCAGCTTGGTGCATTAAAACAAGGATGAACACACGGCTTTTTATTATATATATAAAAAAAAAAGACCCCTCTTTTTTGTACATAATCGAAGAAAAAAAATACTAAATAACCTTCTTCTCTTTTGTTCATAATCTGTGTAAAATCTTTATATCTGTAAACAACAACTTAAATAAATTCCTCTTCTATCTTTATAAATCGTAGAAACACCCTTTTTTTCCGTTCATCATCTTCCAAACATGACCACGTGTTACGTTAATGGATCATTTGATTACAGGTTACGCTTATAATCGATGATGATGTGGTCGCTCTTTAAATAACCATTCATTCTTTTGAATGACCATTTTGTGAGATGGTTGTATGACATTATTTTGTGAGGTATAACTGCTTTAAATAGATTTGCAAGCCAATCACTTTTTAAAAATATTTTCTTATTTTATCACTTTGATAAAAGTGGCTGATTTGAAAGAGCAAAAAAGGGGGCTACTGAAACCTCGACCTTGTTTCAATAAGGATATTTTTTTTCCTCTTCTGTTTTGTTTTCATGGTAATAATGTCGACTGTTTTATCACTTAACTCCCATTTTTTATTTCCCCCGTCCTTTCATTAACGTATAGCAAAAACTGTTTTAATACCTCTTTCAAGGATGGTATTGGGTAGATGGCTCCTAAACTAATACTACCGTTGCTTTCAGCATAAAAATTTTATATATTCGATAATAGCCATTTTAAAAATACAGTATCCATTTGTGTGGCTTGTCTTTTCACAAAAAAAGAAGAAAATAACAAGACCAGATTACAAATGGTTAGATGTGTGGCTTAAGCTAAATGACACCATATTGAGAATCCAAA
>VCJC01003390.1:20200-31378 GCA_024140195.1 Backusella luteola | reverse complement strand
ATAAAATGGAAAAAGGATCGTTCAAAACAGAGGAAATTTCATGCATTTCTTTTTTTAGGCTTCAAAAAAATGGCAGGAAAGAAGGGAGGCTTTGGATGCATTGCTTGAACAGGCAAAAACACCAAAGATCCTGGATAAAGACTATTCAGAATTGATGACTGCTCTTTCAAAGGTAGAATTTCATTTTATTTAAAACAGCGTCTATTTTATTCATCTCTCTTTCTTTCCATTTCATAGCGCATAAACGATGCAAACATATTATTAGTGGGCACAGCAGCAACATGCATTGAGACCATCGCCACCGGTCTACGACAAGACTTTGTCAAATACAAACCTGTCGTCACACCCGTCATCATTGAGAAATTGAAGGAGAGAAAACCCGCCATTCTCGAGCAACTCTCCAACGCCATGAATGCCGTATTTGCATCAGTGTCTCTTGCAGAGATCACCGAGGACATTGTCGCAGGCTCAAAGCACAAGAATCCACAGGTCCGCGCCAACTGTATCAAGCTCGTCTCGCGCCGTTTAAAGGAAGTCAAGCAGATGCCCGAAAAGGGCGATATCAAACAACTCTCGGAAATCATGAAGAAGATGCTGGATGATGCGGATGCAGGCGCGCGTGAGGCCGCTGCGGAGGGTCTAGGTACAATGATGAAATTGATTGGTGAAAAGCCCATGCTGGCTTTTACCGATGGCTTGGATGATATCAAAATGGGTAAAATTAAAGAGTTTTGTGAAAAGGCCGTTGTAAAGGCGAAACCTGCCAAAAAGGCGGCTCCTCCTCCTCCTCCTGTCAAGAAACCTGCTGCCCCCGCCAAAAAGCCTGTTGCCAAACCAAAGCCTAAAGCGGCAGCTCCTGCACCGGAGCCGATGGATATTGATGTAGACGAAGCGCCTGCAATGACCCCACCAAAGCGTAAACCACCAGCTCGTCTGGGTGGCAGTACAAAGAAACCAACCCTATCTTCATCCAAACCAAAGCCAAAACCTGCAGCAGCGGCAGCTCCAGCGAAAAAGGGTGCAAAACTACCACCTTCCAGTGGACCCGAAGAAATCCGCTACAAGTTTACACAGGAGGATGCCGACGCCAGAGCCACCGAATTTATACCAGAAAACATATACACCGAATTGGGCCAGGCTCAGTGGAAGGCACGTCTCGCCGCCATGGAGTCATTCTGCCAGCATGTCGAGCGCGAGGAGGTGACGGAGCCCGAGATTGTGATCCGAGCCCTTTCAAAGAAACCAGGATGGAAGGAGATGAATTTCCAGGTCATGGGTAAGCTCTTCTTGGTCATTCAATTGATGGCCGCCAACAGCGCCAAATTCAACAAGGCATGCGGTGCTCTTGCCATCCCCGTCATGGTAGAGAAGCTAGGTGATATCAAGCTAAAGAAACCCGCCAGCGAGTGTCTTGTGGTGATTGCCGAAAAGACCGGCCTTCCTTTCGTCTTCTCACAGACGTATCCCGTCTTGAAAAAACTCAAATCGCCCAAGGTGCTCGCGGATTCGCTGATTTGGATCCATTCGAGTCTGATGGAGTTTGGTATTGCAGGTTTACAGGTGCGTGATTTAATTGACTTGCTTAAATTTGCATTGGCGAATACAAATGCGTCGGTGAGAACGAGTGCGGTTACGGTGATGGGTGCACTTCGACAGTTTATTGGTCCAGAGGTCAAGTCATTTGTAGAGGATGTTAGTCCTGCATTGTTGGCAAATATTGAAGCTGAGTTTGAGAGAGTGTCGAAATTGGATCCACCTCAGCCCACAAGAGGTGCTAATAATGTAAGTAAATTTTATTATAAAAAAAGAGAGGAGATATCGTTTCTTATCATCTTGTGTGCTTAGGGTGATTCCGATGATAATGGAGGTGGTGGAGGTGGTGACGGAGGCGACGCCGGCGCAGATGCCATTGAATCACTCTTCCCCCGTGTCGACATTTCAGGCCAACTCGGCAAAACAATTTCAGAATGCAACGACGCCAGCTGGAAGATCCGTAAAGAAGGTCTTGAAAAGGTCATGTCTATCATTTCTGGCGCCAATAATCGCATCAAACCCTCACTCGGCGCCGATTTCCCCGGTGTATTAAAGCAGAGATTGAACGATAGTAATAAAAATTTGCAAACAGTGGCAGTGGAGATTGCTGGACTTTTGGCAGTGGCAATGGGGCAGCCCTTTGAAAAATATTTGAAGCCATTTACAGGACCTGTCATTGCAGTGCTTTCGGATAACAAGGCCAATGTGAGAGCGGCAAGTATCACCACCCTGGATCATTTTAGAGAGACATGTACCATGGAAGGCATGGTGTCTGCATTTGGCACAAGTCTATCGGCAGATTCGCCCTCGCTAAGAAAGGAGTTGTTGACCTGGCTCAGTAAGAGCATCAAGGAGGAAAAAAATGCGGCCAAATATGATTTCACGGGTGTCATCTCACCATTGTTCAACTGTTTACAGGATCGTAATGCGGATGTGAGAAAGGCCGCACAGGCTTGTCTTCCCCAGATCATTGCTGTTGCTGGTTATGATGCGGTTATAAGCAAGACATCCGAACTGAAGGCCGCACAGCGACAGACAGTATTGCCCTTATTGGAGGCAGCTAGAGGCTCAGCGCCCGCTAGTGCACCTGCCAAAAAGGCCGAATCTGCTGCAACACCACCTCCACAAACTGCGGTCTCACCAGGCTCAGGTAGTCCCAGTCGTCTTCGAACACCTGTCAAGAAAAAGCTCGGTTTGCCTACACCTCGCTCTGCACAAGCCGCTTCATCACCCTCACCTGCTGCAGCTGCAGCTGCAGAAGAGGTGATGCCTCCTGTCTTAACCAGTGATGCCCGTGCCAAACAAACTCGCGCCAAAAAGGAAATCAGATGGCAGTTTGACACACCCCGTCCCGATGTGATTGAAAGTCTCAAGGTATTATTCGATGCCAACATGAGCCCCGAAGTCACCGGTCTGTTATTTAGCACCAGCCAATACGCCGAGAAGGACCGTTTGAACGGCCTGGCCTTGCTCAACGATGCCATCGCCTCTCCCGACATCTCTGAAAGCAAATACGGCATCGACTTTGCCGATATGAAGCAGCGCTATGTCGCCAATGGAGATTTGATTCTAAAGTACCTTACCATTCGCTTCTTTGATACAAACACTAGCATGCTCATCAAGTGCCTGGACATGACAGAAAACTTGGTATCGGCGATGGATGACAATGGGTATCACTTGTCTGAGTACGAGGCCGTTTCGTTCTTACCGTTCCTGATCAACAAGGTCGGAGATCCAAAGGAGGTGATGCGTACAAGAATCAGAAACATACTCAAGGCCTTTTGTCGTATCTACCCTGCCAGTAAAGTATTTAATTATCTGTTGGATGCTGCATCCACCTCAAAGAATGCAAAGGCCCGTGCAGAGTGTTTGGAAGAAATTGGCTCGCTTATCCAGCGCAATGGTATCTCCGTTATGCTTCCCAACAAGTCGCTCCCCGTCATTGGACAACATATTGGTGATCGTGATGCTGGTGTGCGCAATGCTGCACTCAACGCCGTTGCTCAAACATACATCTTGATTGGTGATCCCGTCATGAAGCACATGGCTCGCTTGGGTGAAAAGGAAAAGGGCATGCTTGAAGAACGTCTAAAGAGAACCAAGCCCTCTGCTAGCGTGCTCGCAGCTGCTGAAAAGGAACGTGCCAAGCAGCAGGAAGCCGAGGATATGGAGATTGACGAGCTGCCTTCCCTAAGCAATCTGCCACGTCGTTCACAGATTGGTAAGCCACGTCAGAGACCACAGCCTGCACCTGTTGCACTACCGGAGCCAGAGCCAATGGAGGATGTCATGGATGATTATGGTCAAAGAATCCGTGAGCCTCATGGTGGACACCCCAACCAATCTCAAATGCGCCAACCACGCTCCATGCAATACCAACCCCAGCCACCACCTCAGCAGCAGCAACAACCTGTGGGACAGCAAGAGGACATGATTGCCTACTTGATATCTCAAATCACCGATGGCGATCCACAGTCCAGCATTGATGCACTCAAGCAGTTAGACCATTTGCTTAGTCAATACCCCGAAAGCATCCTTCCCGATATTGAGAACCTTGTGAATGCCATCACTCTCCAGGTACGCATTGCCTACCCTGCAGTGGATCCCCGCCAGCCCGCCACCACACGTTTATGCAAGCACCTGGTCAATGCGCTCGTGCTCTTGTTCTCGAACCGCGACCTGGCCTGTGCCGTCCCGCTCGAGCCTCTGCGTCATTTGCTTCAGGAATTGACGCACCGCTTATTGGATCAAAAGATGCTGCAGTTGGAGTCTGGACCTCAGTTATCCAAGGCGTTGAATGTGGCCATGGTAAAAGTGCTGGAGAACAGTAAACGAAATATTACATTCAGGTAGAATAGTTAGATATCATCTCCATATATATAGATATATACATATACTTATTTTGTGAGTTCAATAGTGCATTATTATCGATTCTAGGCACCTGTTCAGCAGGTCTACAACCTGGCGATTCACCCGCCGCAAAAAATACAAAATACACCGAGCTCATCATGAAATGTCTATGGAAGCTCGCCAAAACCATCCAAGAAAACCTTCGCACACATATCCTCAACCCCGATGAGCTGCTTTATGAGATTAACCAATTTTTCATTGTCACCCCACCCGCTGAATGGAAACGACGTGTGAGCGAGAATGTGCCCCTGGGTGAAATGCCATTGCGTACCGTCAAGACGTTACTGCTCGAGCTTGTGATTGGTCTCGATGACAGAATCTTCCAGCATCTTACTTTGATTGATTCGCCTGAACGAAGTAGTGTATACCCTTATCTTCATCATATGCTGGAAGCCTGTCGAAAGAAAGAGCACGCACAGCAAGGATTCAAACAACAACAGCCTAGACAGCCTCCTCCCCAAGAAATGGGTCATTCTAGAAACTCATCTCTAAGTCGACCCTCTTCTATCTCCTCCATGAAATCAAATACAATGATACGTTCACCCTCAATGGCATCGTATTCTTCGGGTGAAAATCCGGAACAGCAGCATGTGGAGCAGCCTGCTTATAGTCCTAGAATGCAATCGCAGACTCTACAACAGCCTATGCAAATACAACAGCCTATGCAGCAGCCTATGCCCATGCAGCAGCAACCAATGCAACAGCCTATAGACGATGGCGCTGACTCGTCAACCATGACAGATGCAGAGTTCAATCGTGCACTGACACAAATATTTAATAAGATTGGTGATAGAGGAAAGACAAAAGAGGTAAGGATTATATACTGGAGAATACCAGAATGTTTTTTTTTCTCATCTTTTATATATTAGGGTATCTTGGAACTGTACGAATTCCAAAAGAAATACCCTTACCTGGAAGCCAAGGTCAACAATTGTTTAAACCAAACAGGTGGTCATTTCCGAAGCTATATCAAACGTGCGCTCAGTAACCTGGCAGCCGAAGATAATGATATGCAGGCAAGTGCTGCGACCCAAGCCGCCGTTCAGGCCGCTGCCAATGCATTCGATGCCAACCAAGAGTCTATGAATGAACAACCACTGCCACCATCACAGCAGAGATACTCGATGGATTTGTCGAGATTGTCATCGGCAGGTGATAGAAGTAGTAGTATTCATACAGGAGGTAAATAAGATTCTAGTGTTGAGAATTGCTCACTAACTGTTTTATAGATGAGGCTGCAGAGATAAAGATGAGATTCCATAGATTACAACAAAAATTTAGTTATAATAAATCAGAGGTAAAAAGAAAAGCAATTCAAGAAAGAGAGATGACGTATTGACACATCTTTAGACGGACGATAATGGTGGTTTAAGTACAGCAGACCCTTCAAGTCCAACCAAAAAAGAAGGATCGTCAAATTCAAGTTACTCTAGCTTTTCTAGAAGGCAATCTTCTATGTCATATGTAAGTTATATATAGATACATATTATGGGAGCGGGTGTTGACACGTTAAATTAGGACAACGATACCGATAAGCAACAGCCAAATTCTGTCATGGCTCTTAAAGAACGATTAGCTAAAATGAAGCAGGCAATCAATTCAGCAGCATCATCTACAACCTAATTCTGTCACATATATATATATATATAATAAAATAAAATGTTTACTAATTGATCCAACATGCTGAGTTGTAATAATCTTATGCAAAACTCCCTTGTTCTCTTAACTTATTCATTCAACATTAACAACAAAATGGCTAAAACGAGAAGTCAAACAGGAGAACTTGGTATAAAAAAGGAAGAACAAGAAGACTGTAAACCTACTCTGGGTTTAAATAGTGTAACCAGGGCAGCAAGAAACAAGATAACAAAAAGACCATCCAGGAACAACAACAACAACAACAGACGTTTACCTGCTCCAGGCATCAAAGTGGAAGAAGACACAGATACAAAGTCATTATTGAGATCAATATCAAAACACCCAAAACTACCAAAAGGACAACAATTTTCACAAGAGCAAATAAATCAACTTATTGGTTATGTTGTGAACCATGGCATGAGCGTAAATAAAGCTTCGCGTAAAGCAAAGATGTCTATCTGTTCGGGATACAAATACTACAATGAATACAAGAACAATCCAGAAAAGAAAATCTCATTGCCACGGAACCAATTGTTGTACCCTCGCAGAGCCTATACGCAAGAACACATTGACGACATCATTAGATACATTGTCGATGACAGAATGACTATACAAGAAGCATCAACAAAAACAACCATGTCTTATGAGACTGGCCTTAGATACTACAATAGATACTTGCGAGACCCAGATCACAATATTCCAATACCGATTTTTCAGCAAACATATACGCACGATCAAAAGAACGACTTTATTAGCTACATTATCAACGGCAAGATGAATATAAAGGAAGCTTCGAAAAAGGCGAAAATGAATGTTAATGCAGGGAGGAGATATTACCACAAGTATTTTGATGATCAAAATCCTGATTTCACTACTCCCAGTCATATAAACAGCACTAAACGTTACACGCAAGAACAGAAAAAAAAGGTAATTGGCTGCATTACTGACGACAAGATGAACATAACTGCTGCTTCGAGAAAAGTAAATATGGGTCCAGGAGTTGCTAAAAGATGCTATCTACAATACTTGAGAGACCACAATATGGAGATCCCTGTGACCAGAAACAATAAAACCTACACACAAGATAAAATCAATGAATTCATTGGCTACATTGTAGATGACAAGATGAACATAATGGAAGCTTCCAAAAAAGCAAATATTCATTATGCTTCTGGCAAAAAGTACTACAGGAAATATCGAAAAGAACATAATCTTGATTCACTTGCTATAAAATACAGACAAGATAAAATCAACGAGGTCGCTAGGTATATTATCAATGACAAAATGTCTATAACAGCAGCTTCGAAAAAAGCAAATATATCTGCAATTTGTGGCAGCAAATATTATCGGCAATATCTAAAGGATAACAATCTTGCCGTACCTGCTCCAAAACACACACAAGCTAAAATAGATGAATTCATTGGGTTCATTGTAGATGGCAAGATGTCTTTTGCAGCAGCTTCGAAAAAAGCAAACATGGCTCAAACTACTGGCCACAGATACTACCGTCGATATTTAAACAATCAAAAGCGTGATGCTCCTACGCGACGTCATCGAGTTCTTTCTGCTCACAAGAATGGGCAGTAGCTTGTTTTGGTGAATTATTAAAAAAAAAGAGCAAGCATTTTAATTGTTGAAGAAAATAAAAGAATGATATTATTTAAATGTACACAAGCAATTATGTAAACAACGTTGCTCCCATTTCCTTGATGTCTATCACTACTCCAAATCAAAGTGCCATCACTCCAGGTTACGCACAAGAACAAATAAACAAGTTGATCCGTTTTATTGTCCACGATAAAATATCGATAAGTGCCGCTTCAAGAAAAGCAAACATGAACCTTGAGACTGGTATAAAATACTATAAATAATACAGAAACGGTCTTAGCAACGCTATCCCCACTCACATAACCTGGCATTCACCTCGAACACAAGAGCAGGTAACAGATCCCATTCGTTATATTTTCGCGGATAAAATGTCGATCTATGCAGCTTCAAAAAAGGCAAAAATGGATCGCTCTACTGTTTCTAGATATTACCACCAATATATAAATGATTCCAACAACAAGGCTCCTACTCATATACGCAACTGTGCCCCTTGTACACAAGAACAGGTAACTAATCTGGTTCGTTATATTGTGGAGGACAAGATGTCGATCACTGCTGCTTCGAAAAAGGCGAGCATGCATTACAACACTGTCTGTATATATTACAATCGACTTGTAAGGGATCGCCAATAGTACCTCCTATCCCAAATCAAAACAGCCCGTGGTGTACTCCGATGGTTTTTTATGTACAACAAAATAATTTGACATTTCAATTATCAGTACTTCCACTATGGTATATATTTGCTTAAAGAGAATGCTCAATAAGTAAAAATAAAAAAGGGAGAACAATATACAGCGTTTTGGTCAATAATAAATAATATATACAAATATACAACACAATTCATTCGAAAGTATCCGTATTTTCAAATTGATAGCGAACCGTATCCTTCTCCTCAACATGGTCCAGGAAGTTGTTCTCTTGACGTAACTTTTTCAACACATCCTTTTGACTGTCATATTCATTCTAAAAAACAGAATAAAATAAATAAGTAAAAATAGCACTGATTTTACAAAGTTAAAGACATTTACCTGCAGCGTAGCCAACAACTCAAAGACTGAGATCATATTTGCCCTTGCATCCCAAGTTACAGGGATGGTTGCACTTCTCAATTCAATAACTTGCCATTTCGTTGTACTAAAGAGACTGCATTTTGTCAAGGTAATTTTGTCGCAGATACACTGAATTCCATAAGATGCTAAATTTTTAGCGGTTTCAAACGAAGCATTCTGGTACTTCAGGATTTCATTACGTAAGGAGTTGCTGGTCATGGTTATGAGCTTCCAGGTATCTTCCAGGGAATGGTTAACATATTCAGTAGAGAAGGGGCCAGATGATTCCGTGATTACTATTTCGAGCCCATCCTTGCGTCCAACACCATCTGCAAACAACATTTCGGTACTGTGATTCCAGACATCTGGGATGACTTGGCTGTTGGCATGAGAAAGCATTCTGGATTCGCACCTTATGTATAATATTGACAATGTCAGTATATTTCAAACGTATCCCAATTAACATGCTAACCACTTACCAGCTAAATATGAACCCTTTGTTCATGATACAGAAATGCTTAAAGATAGGTGTAACGTATTCTGTCCAGAAGGTCCTCTCATGGCTTTTGTTGAAATCAAGCCTCTGGAATAATCCCCAGAAATCGGTCAAAATGATAGCAATTGTCGAAAAAAAGTTACTCTCCAACGAGCCCCAAACCAAAGCTTCACTCTTGAAACGCCACACATCCAGAGGAAAGTTTTCGAATTGCACATCACCAGCCATCAAATCTTTCAACAGTTTAAGTACATTAGGGAATTTCCCTAAACCTTGTAAAGCCTTTTGATCAGCACGATTATTGTTTAAAGCATCTCGCAAAGAGAGTGGCATCAATGACAAAGGCATATTGGATATGGCGATATGGCACTTGTCTTTTACGTTTTCAATATCTGTGATTAATAACTTTGGTGCATTAGGTGTATGGTTTATTAATCTTGAAGGCCCCATCAATTCAGTTTCGCTTGCATCCGACGAGTCCTATATATATCATCAATAATGAATACACTAGTATAATTTTTTTACATATATTGATTTATAACTTTACCATGCTTATCGATTGGCTTGGTCCTGCAGTGTTGTCTTCATGACGATCTAGAGCATGATTTTAGTTCGTATTTGGAATAATTGCTATTGTGTCAACACTTACCGTTATCCATTTCTTTTAGTGTAGACTCTTTAACAACATCCAGAGCCTTATCTGTGATATCAAAGGCAGATTTTACGGCTTTTGTAGATAAGGTGCGTGAGTTTTCTTTCAATTCGAGGTCTTGTATCCTTCCTCGTTTTGCGGTATATAGTTTAACGAAGTCCTCAGAGAACTTTGATTTGAGGGAATAATTATAGCAATTATTGGCAAATCTTGACAATTGGTCTGGTACGTTTTTCGATTTTCCAATATTTTCCAAGCTTGATCGTATATGATATAGGGCCTGAGCAGCTTCCGTGTGAGAAACATTATCGGCTTGAATTGAATTGATAAGTTTGGTTGGACTAGTCCATCCTGTGATTGGTGCACGTAAAAAGGCTTTTGACACTCCTATGGCATTAATTTGCTCAACATTGACATTCAGGATTCTTTTACCGGGGATAGGTTTATTGACAATAGAAGGACTTGCCGATTTAGCGCGAACGTTTTCTTTTTGAGATTTAGTCTTTGGCATCTTTAGTGCTGTTGTCTTTATCAGGTTGGGTGATTAAAAAAATGGTCTAGAATTGAAAATCACGAGAAGCATAAAACACTTTATGAAATTTGCAGTCACTTTCGCAGTTTCGTCATCATTTTTTTTCTATTTATTCTGGTGAAAAATTTCATGTGATTTTTTTTTCTCTTAAGCTTCTGCAGATTGGCAAACCAATGGTGGTAGGTGTGGTACAATGATTGCAACTTGCCAAGAGCCTTTTCTCGTTCTAAGAGCATCAGGCGTAATTATTAAATTGTTCCATTGTCTTAAACTTGAGGGCAGATCTTACATCTAAGCGTGCTTCCCTCCTCATTTTGACGAGAAATCACGTTACGGTTTAGGCAGACCGATGTATTTCGTTGTCAAGGGATCTTTGTAGAATGCCTCAAAACCCTGGCTGTTGCTTGCACGCTTTTCAAGTTGCTAATCTTATGTAAATACATTAGTTAACTTAAACGCTTTTTATGCGTTTATCGTGTGCATCTGGGGTTTTGAATGAACGAAAAAGGTCAGTATAAATACATAATAAATAACAACAGATTAATACTTTATTTTTTTATTTCATATATATCTGAATGAACCTACATGGGAGAGCTTTCCACAAGTCGGCCACCAGTATAATTATTGACTTATATTACTCAATCACTCAAACTTGATTTGGAATGTTGAAAGTTTCTTCTATTTCTTTTAGAAGTTGCCAAAAGTTTGTTTAAATAACTCATGTATTTGACATTATTACAATTATCTTTGCCTAACAAGG
>VCJC01003387.1:37665-49895 GCA_024140195.1 Backusella luteola | reverse complement strand
TTTTTTTTTTTTTTTTTTTTTTTATCGCTTTTCAATATAAAGATGACGTTAGTGTACCCTCTATTTCACTCCAGGTCCTGCTAGTAGGAGCTGTTAATCAAAAATTATAGTGGTGAATTCTGAAACAGGTATATTTCCTGATTCAGAGTCCTCTGTTGAGCATCGCTTTTTATTACATCACAAGTACATTTCTTTTTTTTGAATTACTTTTACAATTGAAGTTCTTGCCAATAATCTGTTATGAAAAAACCCAAATAATAGGTCCAGTGAAAAAAAAAAAAATTCAACGCAGAGAATGTCGCTTCTTAAATATATCAAGAGTGATTTAAAAAAAGTTGTGATTTTATTCCAGTTTTACACTAGGATTTTTTATTATATTTTTTGATATTCCAATCTTGTTAATCATAACAGATATCATTGCTACGATCTTCGTTATCAGACGATCCATAGTTTGGATTGGCATATACTTTATTTACAACATGTTTAGTGCTTCTTTTATTGATCTTGCTGTTGGAATCAGCATTTGTATTTCCCTTGTTATTATTACAATTGGTGATATTGCTGTCTTCCTCGCTGTTATCAGTTTCTGTATTGTAGTTGATGTCATTGTCATTGTCGTTTTCTGATGAGTCGTAGTTGAAGTTATTGATGGTGTTTTCTTCCAATTGAGCTTCCAACCTTACCAGTCTTTCTTTTAACTGTTTGCCCTCTTCACCTTTTTGTAGTTGTTCCTGTTGAAGAATATCAAAATTTTTCTGTAACGCATCGTTACTATCTTTTCCTTCTAAACAGAGTTTGAATATTATTATTAAAAGACGCGAAACAAAAATTCAGCAGGTATTACCTTTATGTTCATTTTTGGCATAATATCTTTGTTCGTTTAATCTCTTGAGCGACTCTTTTTCTGGCTCGTTACCATTCTCAGCAGCAAATTGATAACACTCAATTGCAATGGTAATGTTTTTGCTGACACCTAGACCAGTTTCATACAGGACACCAATATTATTCTTAGCCACTGGTTCCCCATTTTTTGCGGCTTTCAGATACCACTCCATTGCTAGTTTGAAGTTTTGAGGCACTTGAGGCACACCAACCATAGTCATACATGTAACCAAGGCTAGTTTATGCTCTGGAATTCCCTTTGGAAGCTGCCTTTTTGTATTATTCCATGGCTAGTTCATAGTCCTGAGAGACACCCAGACCATTTTCGTACATATATCCAACATTATTTTGAGTAAAACTATCTCCATTGGAGGCTGCGCGTTGATACCATTACATTGCGAGTTCAAAGTCCTGGGAGACACCTAAGCCTTTTTGATACAAATATCCAACATTATTTTGAGCACTGGTATTTCCTTTGGAAGCTGCCTTCCAATACCATTGCATTGCGAGTTCATAGTCCTGAGAGACACCCAGGCCAGTGTTATAAAGTGTCTCGACCATCATTTTATCTTGCCTTTTGAATTTTATTATTGCTTAATTCAACTCCATTCTCTTTTTTATTATACTTGGGAGCCATAATGAGATTACAATCATACTGTTGAGTTATTAAAGTAAACCTATCTTTCAAGATTCAAAGCCATTGTTCAGAAATAACTTTTTTGTCTTTTTTAAACGGTTTAAGCATTGCTCAGTTTCAATAAGTTTAGTGAAGAAGAAAAACGAAAAGAGAGCGAATACATATTTTCAAGTAGTTAATAAAACGTATTGAGTGATACCAAAGTGGTTTAGTGCTATTCTTTATTTGCCCATTGAGCTAAGCCCATTCTAAACTAATTATGTGTCTTTTAAAATAGAACACTTCCACAAACTAAGCAGTCCATGTTCTTTCATTAATTCGACAATATTTTTGCTATTTTCTTTCTTGACAAAAATGTAGTATAGAAGAATTACTTATGCTCCATAAATCGCAACCCAAAAACAAGTACAAAAAAAGGTATCAGATGATGGTGAAAAAGTAACAAGCCAGATCAGAGATGCTTAAAACGTAGGTATATCATGTACTACTGTGAATTGAAAGATAAACCAATGAGCTTAAGGTTTCGTCGCATGAAGCCACCATTAAGGACTTATGTGAAGTGAAACCTACTTTAAATAAGATGGATTTCTACTATACGTATTCAGTAATAAACGTCCCCGTTTAAGACGATGATTCTATAGAAGCTTGGTATTGGCATGCCCTATAATTTCTTTTATTAATATTTGTATTTAATTTAAACAATCTAATCAAGATAGAGATCATTGGCATGATCTTCATTATTGAATGAAACAACTTTGTTATTGTTTCGATACACTATATTTCTGGCGGTATTATTGGTATTTTCCTCATCATCGCTACATTCTGTATCGTAGTTGAAATCATTGTTGCTTTCACTTTCTGGTGAATCGTAGTTGATGTCATTGTTGCTTTCACTTTCTGGTGAATCGTAGTTGATGTCATTGTTGCTTTCACTTTCTGGTGAATCATAGTTAATATCATTACCATTGTCGTCATCTGGTGAATCATAGTTGAAGTCATTGTTGGTGTTTTCTTCTAATTGAGCTTCCAGCCTTGCCAACCTTTCCTTTAGTTGTCTGTTCTCTTCATCTTTTCGTAGTTTCTCTTGCTGGAGGATATCAAAGTTCCTCTGCATGGCTGCTTTACTCTCTTTATTCGATTGATTTTCCTTTTCTGCCAAACCGAGCTTTAATTCGAGAGCATTTGCCAATTCCTTCATTTTCTCGTCAATTAGCTTGTTGCTGTGCTTGTCGTTGCTGTTTGTTGAAAGTAAAGCTTGAGTTTGTTCATTTTTAGTATTAATAATTGCATTGTGGTTTCTGGTGTTTTGTACTTTTGTTTGAATTTTGTTACTAAATTGCACAAAAACAAAAATCAACATGTACTACCTTTATGTTCTTTTCTATCGCCATTTCCCTGCTCTTTTAATCGTTTGAGCGGATCTTTTGCTGGCTCACAATTATTATCAACAGCCTTTTGATACCATTCAATCGCAATTGCAATATTTTTGGTGACACCTAGACCAAGTTCATAAATGGTGCCAATATTATACATAGCCAGTGGTTCTCCATTGATATATGCCTTTTGGAACCATTCCATTGCTAATTTATAATCTGGAGATAAACCCAAACCTTTTTTATACATTAAACCAATGTTATTTTGAGCCATAGAATTTCCATTGGATGCTGCCTTTTGGTACCATTCCATAGCTAGTTTGCGATCTTGAGATACACCCAAGCCATTTCCATACATAAAACCAAGATTACATTGAGCATTGGAATTTCCATTGGAAGCTGCCTTTTGGTACAATTCGGCTGCTAGTTTGTCATTTTGAGGTACACCTAAACCATGTTGATACATATTTCCAAGGTTATTTTGAGCACCATTATCTCCATGGGTAGCTGCCTCCATGTAGTATTCCTTTGCTAGTTTATAGTCCTGAGATACACCCAAACCATTTTCATACAAATATCCAATGTTGCTTTGAGCCACTCTATTTCCATTTTTAGCTGCCTTCATGTAGTATTCCATTGCCAGTTTATAATCCTGAGATACACCCAGACCCCTGTCGTACATATAACCAATACTAGCTTGAGCATTAGTATGTCCATTGGAAGCAGCCTTTTGATACCATTCCATCGCCAATTTGTAATCTTGAGATACACCCAGACCATTTTGGTACAAATACCCAATATTATTTTGAGCAGTGGTATCTCCATTGGAAACTGCCTTTTGATACCATTCCATCGCCAATTTGTAGTCTTGAGATACACCCAAACCATTTCGATACAAAACACCAATACTATTTTGAGCACTGGTATTTCCATTAGAAGCTGCCTTTTGATACCATTCCATTGCCAATTTGTAGTCTTGGGACACACCCTGACCATTTCGATACATACAACCAACTTGATATTGTGCGCGAGAATAATTCATGAGTGCTGCTTTGTAGAACCACGCAAATGCTTTGGTATAATCTTTCTTATTGTTGTAATAACTACAGCCAATGCTAAAAAGTGTCACGGCATCATTTTGTCTTGCCTTTTGAATTCGTAGATCTGTTAATTCAATTCCATCCTCTTTTTATTTGGAGCAGTAATGAGATTACAATGAGCATGTTGAGTTATTAGATTAAACTTACTTTTCAAGGTTGAAACCCATTCCTCTTCAGCAGTAGTTTTAAGCATTTTTTATGGTTTGCGATGAGAAAGAAAGGACGAGGGAAAATATCACAAAAGAGTATGAGTAAATGTTAGTTACACTAAAGTCCTTTTATTCTATTTGCTTATTGAGCCAAGCCCCACGCTAGACTAATTAGGAACTTCTTTTAAAAGAGCACATGAATACTGTAGTCAAATTATATTAATCAAAGCAATATAGCATGCAAAAAAAAATTAATCAAAGCAATTGTTGTTTGTACAGTCTTCGATATCGAATGAACCTTAATTAGGATCAGCATATACTTCATTTCATTTTTTTTTGTTAGTACTTCGATGTGCAATATTGCTGTCGTTATGGCCAACATCTTCCTCATCAACATTACATTCTGTATCATAATTAATATCACTGTTAGAATCACTATCAGATGAATCATAATTGAGATCATCGTTATCATCGTTATCAGATGAATCGCAATTAGTATTATTATCAGCATTACGATCTAACTCTGCTTTCAAATTTTCCAACTTTTCTTGGAGTAGTTTGCTTTCTTCAATTTTTCGCACTTGCTCTTGTCGGAGATTTCTTATAGTATCCTTGTTTTCACGCTCTATTAAGTCGAGTTTCAATTAAACATCTTGTTGCAAACTCTTTGTTTTATCGTTACCTAGCTTTTTAACGTGCTCGTCATTGTTGATTTTTGAAGAGGAAGGTTGTGTTTGTTTCCTTTTAATAATATTGCCTGAAACTTCTAATTCCAATTATGAATACTCACTATCTTAAAACAAAGATCAGTAAAGCCATACCTTTTTGTTCTCCCTTGGCGTAACATACTAGTTTGCTTAATCGCATGAGAGAGTTTTTTGCCGGTTCGTAATTATTATCGGCGGCCTTTTCATACCATTCAATAGCAGTGACAATGTTTCTAGCGACACCTTGACCAACTTCATACATGTAACCAATATTATTCATAGCCATCGGTTCTCCATCTTTTGGCGACTTTTGATACGATTCCATTGCTCGTGTGTAGTCATAAGGTACACCCCAACTGTCTATGTATCTTGTGCGGCCAATGTAGTCTTGAGGTACACCCCAACTGTTTTCATATCCTAAGCCATAATTATATTGAGCTTTGGCGTTGCCATTAGAGGCTGCCTTTTGATACCATTTCATCGCAAGTTTATAATTTTGATTTACGCCCAAACCATTTTGATACAGGACACCAATATTAGTCATGGCCCTTATTTCGTCATTTTGAGCTGCCTTCAAGTACAATTTCATTGCGGAATTGTAATTTTGAGATACACCTAAACCCTTATGATACATGTAACCAAGATTTGTTTCAGCATCCTTGTGTCCTTTACTAGCTGCCTTTTGGTACCATTTCACTGCCTGCTTATAATCACGAGGCATACCCCAGCCATTTTGGTATAGAAAACCAATATTAACTTGAGCATCAATACTTTCACCATTAACAGCCTTTTTATACCACTCCATTGCTAGTTTGTAATTCTGGGGCACTCCCAAACCAAGGTCATACATGTAACCAATACCATATTGA
Organism: Backusella luteola; assembly: GCA_024140195.1. NCBI lineage: Eukaryota > Fungi > Mucoromycota > Mucoromycetes > Mucorales > Backusellaceae > Backusella > Backusella luteola. Next base: position 44,178 of record VCJC01003387.1, on the reverse strand, counting down.
GCACGGGTAATTCCGTTGGAAGCTGCCAGTTGATACCATTTCATTGCTTGGTAATAATCACGAGGTACACCCAAACCCTTTTGATATATTTCACCAATACTGTATTGAGCTTCCACACTTCCACTGATTGCTGCCTTTTCATACCAATCCTTTGCACTAATATCATCCTGAACTATACCCAGGCCATTTTGATACATGTATCCAAGGCAATATTGAGCATCCTTATCTCCGTGGGATGCTGCCATTTTGTACCATCCAAGTGCTAGATTATAATCCCATGGTGCACCCTGACCCATTCGATACATGTATGCAACTTTTTTTTGCGCGCCAACATGGTCCTTGATTGCTGCTTTGTAAAACCATTCGAATGCCTGGGTAAATTTACTACGGTTGTAATATTGGCGTCCAATGTTATAAAGTGTCTCTTCATCTCTGTCTCTTGCTTCTAGCTTTTGGTATTTTGTCAGGATGATTCCGTCCTCTTTTTATTTTATTTGGAGCAGTAATGGGGTTATAATGAGCATGTATATTTAGAAATATTGAATGTTGAAAATAAACTTACCGTTCAAGGTGGAAAGCCATTCTTCCTCAGGAGTGGGGGTTTTGTCTTTTTTAAACAGTTTAAGCATTGTTTAGTTTTTTATGATAAAAAAAGAAAGAGGGAAACAAAGTAAGAAAATAGTGTGAGTATATTAGGTGTTTTTCAATAACCTTGGTTTTCGTATAAGATTTTACCAGTAAGTGGTAATGGGCTTAGATGAGAAAAAATTCAGGTTAGCGATTTTTGTGATCAGCACACTCTTTCTCATCACATTATTACCATAAATAGCAGAATATTAATGAGTTATCAGAGAGCAATGTATCAGAAAGGAGACATCAACTTTTATTAGAATTTATAATAAAAAGAGGTACTAAACAGCATATAGTTTATTTTTATTGGTGGCTGCTTTATTTATTTTTACGCCAAAGTTGACAAGTTTTTATGAAGAATAAAAATATTAATGAAGTCTTCTATTATTGGTTAGATTGTATTCAATATTTGATTTAAAGATATTTTTCGATAAAAGGCAATGTCGAGTGATAGCAATATCAATCTTGTAGCCATTATTTTAACGACATAATGATTATTTTCAAAAGAATATCGCTAAACTGAGGCATGTCTTTTTGTATTCTCTCTCTTCATGCTAGGTAAATATGCAGTGTCAGTTGATCAGGAAGACAGTGTGAATCTATCTTACACTTGGATCAAGCTCGATATAAGTGGTATCGTAATTGCCTCGAAAACAGATAGACAAGCTTACTTTATCCATTTATTCAAAAACAAAGAGTAGTTTTAAGATCAAACTTTACAATCTAATCCGATTATTTCGCAGTAATGAGTTTAGCATCACTGATGCTATTGAAGCTGCTCTTTACTATCAGTACTCTGCACCAGATATTCCTTTATTTGTCATTAATAAATAAATATCAAAACAAAACAAAGAAAAAACCAGTTCAAGTTTCTGAATGTGAGTCCCAATGACAAAAGGGTTTCCAATTTGCACTCACACTTTGAATACACAATCAGGGACTTGTACACCTCTTGTATCACCAGATTTATGGTAACAATGGAGATGTATTAAAATACTCTCTTGCCTTGTTTTAAAATCGTAATTACTATGGTTTATTTAGATAAAAAAAAAAGAACCGTGTTTCTCTAAACACAGGGAATCATGATACCTGGTCATGATGAGAGAGATCATCAACACTCTTTGTAGTACAATTAAGGGGAGAAAATTCACGGAATGGTTCGGAAGCAGTTATACAAAAGTTAAATTCTGCCTTTTCCTAAAAGCTGGAATTACAGAATATTTTGAGCGCTTTACCAACAATGCAGTATTATATAGTTTATAGACTTGATATTAACAATAGCAAGTCTCCTCCTTTTGATGAAATGGCACTTTAATGGATACCTGACACAGTTTTCTTTTGATAAAACAGTCTAAAAGCGTAATTTCTCTTTTCTCTTTTGAATCATGTTTGAAGATCATTTGTTATACATATATAAAGGTGTAAATGTATCCCCATATCCATCTCAATCATGAATACCTTGAGTAAAATGGTAAAATCGAATCATTCCATCCAAACCGGCTACAAACTGTCAAATCAATAACTTGTAATACATTTAATTTTCGATTCCCCTTGGATGTTTACGTGTGTTGATAAGTCATATTACACGGTAATGATGCTTAATAATGATATAATGACATTTTATCGATCGCACACTTTCGACAAGCACTTTTAAAATTGAATATAAATTAAATCTCAGGAACCAAGATCAGATGATCCCAACTGATGACAACCTTTTTTTTCTTTTCTCTCTGTTTTACATATATACAATTGCACCAGTGATAATAGATACAAAGATATAGATTACCTTTCTTTTCTTCTTATATTATTTACTCATCATATCATAAAAACATGCCGGGAGAATATGAACCGCTTATCCCGCCTGTAAAAGACAGCTGGAGAGGCCTCATTCTCTTTTCCTTTTCATGCTTTTCCTTCTCAAGTGGTCTAATGTAACTCTAATGGAAAAGACATTGTACTTTCATTTCATTTAATAAACCCAATGTTGTTGAAACAAGGTGGATCACTTTTGCGCCATGTCTTTATATTTTTGTAGAGTATTATTTTAAGGATGCAAGCACAATGACAACCAATGCCATCAACTCACTTTCTTCCATTTACATGATTCTTTATCCTTTTGCAGTTCAATTTGCGTTCAAGTTCTTTGAGGATCGTAAGCAAGATGATGAGCAGCACCAGGGCGGGGATGGACTTCGACGTGGGATTCTCATTGGCGCCAGTTTAAATGCATTGGCTGGTGCTGTTCGATGGCTCGGAGCAATTCCGTCGCCTTTTGGATTCTTCATCCTCTTTATTGGACAAACCATTGGAGCTCTTGGTAGGTTATGAATGAAATGCCCGGTAAAAAGATGCTTAACAAGGTGTTTTACTAGCCCAAGTGTTTATGTTGTCAATCCCACCCCGTTTGGCGGTTGCTTGGTTTCCCGAGGATGAGATCAACGTTGCCACTTCAATTGCTGTTTCGGCAAATAATCTCGGGATTGCAGCTGGATGTGCCTTGACCCCGTTGGTTGTGAAACAGGCAACTCGTTTGACAGATGTGCCCAATCTTCTGTTTATCCAGGTATTTTCAGCTTGTTCATATTAATAATAATAATAATAATAATAATAATATTAATAACAGCATGTACATAGTTTATGATGTGTGTGGCCGTGCTTGCCTTGATTTGGTTCGCCTTTCAAAAGAGACCTCCTTATTGGAAAAAGTAAGTTCTTTATACATATATATCATAAAACCACTATTTATACTAATAGCAATTACAAAGCATGGTGACTGAAATGAGCTCGGCTGATCAATCATCGCAGTTGTGGAAAGAAAAGCGATTTATTTATATGCTTATTTCATATGGAGTTATAATGGGAGCACAGTGCGCTATTATAACCTTACTCGCCCAGATTCTGATCCCGCCATTCAAAGACCAAATCGGTGAAAAGCACATTGGCATGCTCGGCGCGCTTATGCTCTTTGTGGGCTTCCCCGCAAGTATAGGCTTTGGTTATTATCTCGATAGAACATTGAAATATCGAAAGGTCTGTACATTGCTATCTCTGCTCACTGCTTTTAGTGTCGTGGGCTTATACGTTTCAGCAGAGCTAAAGTTGAAGCTTGGTGTTGTCATATCTTGGTAAAGTGAAAGAAAGACTGGTCTATCCATCCATCTATATATAGCATTCTAACCATCATTATGTACATCCACTTCTATATAGCGTGATATTTGGACTGTCCTCATATGGTATACTTTTATAAACAAAAGTAAAAGAGTAATTATTAATTTTATTTCTACTTCTAAATATAGCGATCGCGCCAGCCATATTCCAGTACTCGAGTGAATTGTTTTATCCCGTCAATGAGATCATCCCAACCGGTTATTTGTTTACGATTGGAAACATTGGAGGTGTGTTGTTGGTGGCCGTGATGGGATGGAGTGAAAACATGGACATTCAGTTTACCATGCGCGTACCGATGCTTTGTTTGACTGTTGTGATGTTTATTGGATCGTACTTTATGTTTCAAATAAACGGGGTCCTGAAACGAACTGCACAACAGCATCTTGCATAAAATCTTAAATCGTACATATATACTTTAATAATACAATCAGCAAATATATATATATAATTTCATAAATTTAATAAAGAGTTCTAGATTTTCGTATTTTTTAATATATAAAATAAAAGCTCATTACAATCTGCTGCTCATGGCACCCATATTTTAATAAAGTTTTGTCTTATTGAAAAAGTTCCTTGTTGTGGTTTAGCGTGAAAAAAGAACAGACGCGTGTAAAAAAAAGGACAATCCTTCTTTTGATAAACATTAGGTCGATTTAACTAATCGGATCACATCCAACTTGATGTTTATGTATCTAAATTATAAAAACGAAAGCTGTTATCAATGTTGGTGTATCATTTTCACATTTTGTATTTCTTGTACACCCCCAATTCTCTTGCCGTTTGTTTTGTGAATTATTTTAGCTTGCTAAATAGCGCCAAACTTAAATGTATTTTCACAACAGATATCAAGGTATTTATTATTTACTAAGACGAGAATGGTAAATATGGCTTTTTTATTAACTGAAAATGATCGATTGCATGTTTTATTTCTCGCGGGTTTACTTTTTTTCACACCCCACTTCTTTTTCAGTGGTTTTTTTTTTATGCGCAAAAGTACATGTTAAAAAAAATGCATAGAAATTCTATATTGACTGTATGCTTTGTAACTGTAAGAGACGCTTTGATAAATAAATAGGTTGAGAAGATGTGACATTTCAGGCACTTTGTTCGCAGGGTTTAAAATTAGAAGCAATATTAAAACTCTCACTCACTTTGCATCTCTTTTCAAAATAAGCTTTTTGTACTTCTCAATTTACCAAACTTGGATACCCGTTTAATCACCTTCATTCTATTATTATTTAATACATGTATTCGTTTCGATTTTATAAATATAGAACATCGTTTCCTCCCCCCTCTTCAAGGGGCGTTTGAGAGCGAAAAAGAGACAAAAAGCAAAAGGGCGAGACGCGTCTTTTTGTTTGTAGAAACACAAAGAAGACTGATTAAGATTTTTTTTTTACAAAATCATGCGTTTTCGGATCTTTCCAAATAGCTACTTATTTGTTTTCATTTTCCTGATATAACAGTAAAAACAAATAATTATAGTTTGCAGCACTATTAGCTTTTTAACGTTAATACAAGAAACTAGCACTCTAAAGAAAGGAGCAACAAATACAATAAACAATCATCATCATTTTAACGTAATAATGGGTTCATCTCAGATAAATTTAATACAATAAGATATCAATTATCTATGTTTGACAGCACAGAAATATTTCGGCGTAAAATCCGATTAGGAAGTGTGGTGGGATCGCGTTATCAGATACTTCCTGTCTCCCTCTCTCTCTTTTGCGCTTGGTTATAGCAAGTTTCATACCTAAAAATGATTTTTCGTGACACCATCTAGATGTTTCTTTTTATGTGTTAGATCCGTTGAAAATGCATAATCTATTTGGGGCGCCACAACAAGTCTAGAATAACATAAATAGACACCATTGACAGAAGGGGATTTTGCTTATCCCCCATATTTTTCTTTCTTTTTTTTTTATTTTTTTTTATTCTTGATTTTTTATTGCAAAAAAGTACTTTATACCCGTTTGTAAATCTTTGTATCAATTATTACATAACTTCAAAAAAAAACCTGTATTTTATTTTTGTATCCTTAAAAAAACCACAAAAAACTTTTATCTCAAAAAAAAAAAGTAAAAATCCCATATCTCTTCTGAAAATATGTCATCATTTCCAGAAGGTTGGTTTTTCATCAAAAACCAAAACAACGGTTACTATTTATCACCAGAGAAGGATGCTCTTGGTGAACCTATCGTGATTTCCGCTTTAAACAAATCAGACTACGAGTCTCAACTTTGGCGTCATGATGAATCGGGGCGTCTTATTAATAAAAAAATGGCCTTTGTTTGTGATGTTACCAAAGGTATATTCAAACGTTTCCCCTTACTCTGAGATAACGCTAATCTTTTTTTTTATAATAGGCGAGCTTAAAGTTGGAGCAGACATTGTTCAAAGTCTCGAGAATACCAATTCCAACACGCAATTTTTCAAAATTTCGTCCGAGGGACACATCTATACCTCACAGAACCCTGATTTAGTCCTTGGTATTAAGGAAACCTTCTTTAGTCGTAGAGAGGGAACCCACGTTCATCTTCAATTGGCAAACAAGTTGTTGAATAAGGAACAGCTTTGGTCGTTTGTCACGCCTGTTTTTAAGAAGGAAAGCGCGGTCGCTGCTGCTCCCGCTATGGCCAGTCTTAAGCGTACCATGAGTGGTGCGTCACTTGGAAGCACTACATCAACAAGTACTCATGGTAATATAGAAAA
>VCJC01003387.1:17806-37655 GCA_024140195.1 Backusella luteola | reverse complement strand
TTTTTTTTTTTTTTTTAATAGAAGAAACTTGTCTTGATGAAAGCGCCCACGCTAAGCTAAACAATTTCCCAGAGACCGAGTTTTTCATCAAATCCGAATCCACAGGACATTTCATTGGCGTCGATGCCTCCTCCATGAACAGTGCCGGTGGCAAGCTTTCCCTTGAGCCTCTCCGCAAGACTAACTATGAAAGTCAGCTCTGGCACTTTGATGTGATCACTAACCGCTTGATCAACAAGAACTCTGGTTTCTTCTTGACCGCTGATGATCTCACTGAAGATGCCTCCATCTGCCAGTCCGCCGACAGTTCCGATACCGACTACAAGTTGCAAGCCTGGTTCTTGTCCGACGATGGTGAGGTCAAGCTCAAGCACGACGGAAACTATGTCCTTGGCTTCAAACAGGACAGCTGGTTTGGTTTGAATCGCGAAGGTTCCAGTGTCTTGCTTCAAAAGAAGGCCATCGAAAACAAGCAGCGTAAACACCAGCGCTTCGTTATTGTCTTGCCCATCTTCAAAAAGACAACCAGTGAGATTGTGACCGTCAGTGAGCAAATCGGCATTTTCCCTGATGGTTGGTTCTTTATCAAAAACCAAAAGCAAGGTCTTGTGCTTACTGTTGATGAGACCAATAAGCTTGCTGCTTCTGTGATGGCCACCCATTTGGATACCACAAACTATAACCGTCAGCTCTGGAGACACAAGGATGGCTTCCTCTTTAATAAGGCATCAAAGTTGGTTTTGGATGTTAAAGGAGGTAATTATCCATCTTTTTTACATGTAATCATTTTACTTATATATTTATAGGTTGCATTGTCAGTGGCACTGAGCTTTGTCAGTATACCCAAAAGAAAGAAAATTTTGATAATCAATTATGGGGACTTTCTGCTGAAGGCTACATCCATTCCAAGAATCATAAGGACATTGTTTTGGCTATTGATGGTAGTCAGACTAAAAAGTCCAATGTATTTATAACTCATAAGAAAACTCCTGATCATCAGGAGCAGAGATGGAACTTTATTCTTCCCGTCTTCAAGCAAAAAGCTTGTAAGTATTTTTTTTTTTTTTTTTCGTTTCTTTAAAATGTGTGAGATACTAAAAAAACTGCATTTAAAAAAGCTGCTGTTTCTGAAACCACGGTCAAGAAGACCATTTCTTATCACCACTATGCTCAATATCCAAGTGGCTGGTTCCTCATTCGATCTTTTATCAGTAAGGATTCAACCTGCCCACTTGTTCTTACTGCTGATAGTGAGACGAATACCATTTCTCTTGCTCCAGTTGACAAGGCCCATTGGCGTAAGCAGTTGTGGATGTATTGGCATGGTGTGTTGATCAATTTCCAAACTCAGTTAGCCATTGACGTGAAAGGTAACGTTACACTTTTTGCTTATTGTTAAGAAGAAAAATCTCACATTTTATACCAATCTAGACGTGGCAATTGGATCAGCCATTCACCAAGATGTTCGTGTTGCAAACTCTGTCAGTCAAAGATGGCATCTCTCTATTGATGGTTACCTGGTCCATGGCTCAAACCCAGCCTTCACACTTGTGCCTGAGCCCTTCAATGGTGGCCATCGTCTTGTGATTGGCGACCATGTTTCCTGCCAAACCGAGCATCGTTTCGGTCTCTTGACACCCGAAATCACCGTTGAGAACGATATCCAAATTTTGAAATCGTGGACCATCACGCTCCTCGTCGAATGGAAACGATTTAATGAAAAGTCTGTTCAAAATATCGTGCATCGCGTTGCCAACTGGCCTACTCAACCCTTCTTTATCGGTGCCAATGATGGTATGGCTCTTGCTCCTGAAAGATCAGAGGCATTTTCTTTTGTTGGTGTAAAGAAAATGTCGCTTGGTCAGAGTGAACACTTCAAGTGGGCTTATCAGGATGGATTTTTGGTGCATTGTGCTACTGGTTTGGTTTTACATGCTTCAGGTAAATTAAATATAAAAATAAAAACAAACAATATAAACTAACTAATCATCTCCAATAGATGATTTGGTTAGTGGTAGCCAACTTCAAATCAGAGAAAAATTGGTAAATTCTGATAAAACCATCGACACTCGTCAAACATGGCTGGTCAAGACCGATGGTTCCATTGTTTCCGAACCAAGAAACGAACTTGGTTTTGCTTTGATCCAACAGGGTGACTCGTATCACGTCCAACTTGCCTACGTTAGCACCACAAGTGCTCATTATACTTGGGACTTTATGCATGGTCATTATGAATCTCGTTATAGCGAGGTCTATAAGAAGAACGTGGATGTGGTTGTTCGTACCGAAAAGATCTTATTGACTATTCAAACAAGAAGAGGTAATTAAAAACACAAAATGGGAATTACATGTATACTAAATCAACCAACTCCTTAGTTGCCCCTTATTCAAAGCAAAAATTGGTGACACAAACCGTCGGTGTATTCCCCGAAAACTGGTTTTACATCCGTTCCAAAGCAGACAGCTCTCTTGTCTTGACCTCCCCCAACAAGGAAAAGGGTACCAAGTTGATCTTATCCAAGATTGATTACAAGAAATTCCGTCAGCAACTCTGGCACTACCAAGATGATGGATGTCTTGCTAACCTTGCCTCCGATCATGTTATTGATGTTGCCGGTGGTGCCTTGAATGCTGGAAGCAACTTGATCCAGTGGAACGAGAAGTATCTCAAGCGAAACCGTCAGAATCAGCTCTGGTCTCTCTCTGCCGAGGGCCATCTTCACCCACAGTCTCGTTCTGGTGTCGTGATTGGTGCCAAGGATGGTAAGGTCGTTGAGGGTGCTGAAATCCAACTGGTTACCCGTGGTTCTCTTGATTTGGAATACCAGCGATGGACATTTGCTACTCCCGTCTTTGGTAGAAGCGGTCCCGGCTCTGTTGAGGTGACTGATTTGAGCAAGCACGGTAGCGAAATCTTTGTTAGCACCGTAAATGAGATGAATGTCAAGACAACCAAGATTGATGCCTACGAACAGAAATCTGATTGGACCGTGGTACGTCGTTGGGGTCTCTTCCCTGAGGGTGGTTTCTTTATCCGTATCAACTATGGTGAGCAGAAGCTTGCATTGACCGTTGAACGCAAGCAAAGAGTTGGTGAAAAGGGCCAGGCCGAACATGAAGTTGTTTTGAAACCTCTTGACTACAAGGACTACTTGTGGCAGTTCTGGGCCTACCGTGATGGTCATATCATTAATGCAAAGACGGGTCTTGCTCTTGACGCTAGTGTAACCAAGGGTTTGTTGGTAGAAGATGGTCTTCGTACCCCTCTCTTTGTACGTTCTCAATCCATGTCTGTTTCTCAGTTCTGGTCGCTTACCCCCAATGGCGAAATCCATTTGCGCTCTGATCAGCATCTGATTGTTGGTATTTCAAACTCGAGACGTGCATCTGTTTCTGGTGCTCAGGTTGGTCTTCGTGAACTTCGTGTTAAGAAGTTCATCAATGAACAGGGTCAGCATGAAACAACATTGAAATCTGAAGCATGGTTAAGATGGGTGTTCTCCAAGCCAGTCTATGCAAATAAAACCACCACTACTACCACAACAACCACGACAACTACCACCACCGCTGAATCCAGCACTGCATCCAATGTTGACTTTGTTGTTGCTGGTGCCGTCCTTGAAAGTGTATCTGATGAATCTCTTTCTGTTACCAAGAAGGAGGAGGCTGCTGATGATTATAATCTTGATAGTGATTCGGATTCAGACGAAGATACTACCACCAGTTCAGAATCAACCAGTGCCCTTGATAAGCTTGCTATTGCCACCGCCGCAACTACCGCTATCGCCACTGCTGGTGCCGGTATTTTCAACTCTGTTACCACCGCTACTCCAGTGGAAACAACCGTCAGCTCCACTGTGCTTACTGATAAGAAGGAAAGTGGTCACTCCGTTTTCAAAAAGACCTCCTATCATTCATTGAAAAATGACCGTAAGGAATCCTTCCATTTGGAAAGTGGCTATGTACCAACAGGTTTTGAAAAGGTGGTTCGTTACAAGACGCATCAAAACTCCAACTTCCCTCCTGCTGGTTACTTCTTGGTCAAGAGCTATCTTCATGGCTACGTCCTTGATGTTGTTGAAAGCGTCAGGGAAGGTGCCAAGGTCGTCATTGCCCCCATGAAGGTAACAGATTATGCCAGTCAGCTTTGGTCATTCCAAAATGGTCGCTTGGTCAATCTCAAGAGCAAGAGCCTTGTTTTGGATGCATCTTTGTCCACTAAGGTAACATCTGGTGAGAAGCTTGTTCTCTCTGCTGCAAGCAATGATGTCAAGAACACCGATCAAACTTGGGAGTTTGGTGCCGAAGGTGGTTTGATTTATCTCAAGGGAAAGCGTAACTTGGTGCTTACCATCAAGGAGCTAAAGGTCAGTTCCAATACTAGCACCGTTGATGTGTTTATCCAGGAAGAGAAGACGCATATCAAGAACAGCAACTTTGCTCGTCCTGAACAGCGTTGGGAAATCAAGGTACCCAGTCTCATCCCTATTGAGCAAACCAACAACAACACTGCTTTGGATATTGGTTATACCATTATTGAGGCCGGCAAGATCAGTGTCGTCTCCAGCTCCATCTCTGCCATTGTTGCTTTCAAGTGGCTCAAGGAGACTTTCTGTCACAAGGTGACTACCGAAAACCAATGGCCCAGCTCTGAAAACTGGTTCTTTATCCGTGTTGGAAATGAAAACGCCTACTTGGCTTCAGGTGAACGTGATTCAGAGGCTATTACATTTGTAAAGCTTGGTGAAAATGAAGATCACAAGAGATTCTTGTGGGTCTACATTGATGGATATCTTGTTAATTATAAGTATATGCTCCGCCTTACTTTTGATAAGAAATGTAAGTTTTTTTTTTTGAAGAAAAAAAGTGTAAGAATGATATGATTGATTGTTTTTTTTTCCCTTTCCATAGCCAACAAGCTTGTGTTGTCTGGTAGCCAAAACACAACTGATCAGGTCTTTACTATCTCCAGTACAGGTCAATTGTCAGTGAGCATCAGCTCTCAGACAACTTACTTCAATGTATCTCGCCGAACTGAAATCTTTGAACTTGTCACCTCAACTGAGAAGTTGACTCAGACTACTGAATCCAGTGTCCAGCTTCACATTCCTGTTTACTCTGATAAGGAAGTCCAAAACAGTTCAATGATTGCCATCACTGCTGCATCTTCATGGGTACAATCCACCCAAAAGAAGACTACCAAGACCGAAACTACCATCTCCCAGCATTTTGGTCTCTTCCCCAATGCTACTTGGTTCTTCGTCAAGGTTGCTTCCACTGGAGCCGATAGTCTTGTTTTGGCTGTGAACGAAGCCTCTAGCGAATCTGGTGCTTCTCTTGTTTTAAAGAAGTTGAACTTTAAGGATTACAAGAGTCAGCTTTGGACTTTTAGGGACAATTTGTTGATCAATTATGGAAGTAAACTTGTCATTGATGTTGAAGGTAAATATATATAGATAAATAGTTTTTTTTTTTTTTCCTTGACCATAAACTAATTCCCTTAATTTTAAAAAAAGGCAACATTGATGTATCTTCCAAGATTATCCAAACTTCCGAAGCAGGTTCAAGTAGCCAGAAGTGGTCATTGACTGCTGAAGGCCAGATCCACCTTGACAGCTACTCTCACCTTGTATTTGGTTACCAATCTGAGACCATTCAGGAAAATACCACTGTTATTTTGGTATCTCGCAGGGAAACCAGTCAAAACCTTAAGGTCATCAACTGGAGATTCTCAGTTCCTGTCTTTGGTAAGGCTACCGTAAAAAAGGCCACTGAAACTAGTATTTCAAGCGTAACCACCACCGTTGCCTCCTCCATCGAGCGTATTTCTGAGTGCATTGAACAAGGTGCTATTATCGAAAGCGTTGAGGAAGCTGATATCAAGGTTGTTGATAACTTTGTCAAGAAGACCAACACTGTTGCCAAGGTTGAGTCAGGTGACACTACCACCGAAAAGACCCATGGCTTCCATGAAATCCTCAAAGATGTTGGTATTGCAGTCACTGCTGGTGCTGTAGGCGCTGCAGTTATTGGTACCGTTTCCAAGGTAGCTGATAAGGTTTCTGAGCACAAGGCTACCAAGGAACAGACATCTGTGGTTGCTAGTCAGGAAAATAAGGAGAGCAGTTCCACTACCACTACAGCCTCTACTTCTTCAGGTTCAGTTGGTGTTATCCAAAACACTTCTTCTTCATCTGCTGTCACTGATGAGAATAAGAGTACTGAAACTATCTTGGTCCGTAAATCTCAAAAGACTTCTGTAGAAATCATTGAAGAGTCTCAGGTTATCATTCATGCTTGGAAGATTGTTTTCACTCAGCGTGTTCATCAGTGCAAGACTAAATCTGAGCTTGTCAAGACCATCAATGAATCTCGTGAGGAACTTTTCAGAAGATTGGATGAGCATCTTCGCGTCCATGCTTCTGTAGATCAATTGATTCATGGATCTGTTCCTGCCTGGCACATGTCGATTCAGCAAGTCAAAGAGATTTACCGCGCTCGTGTGTTTGATAAGTTCTTGGATCATTTGAAGTTGCAGGAAGTCTCCTCTGTAACTGACATTGACTTTGAAAACACTGTTTCTTCTGTTACTGAGGAGGTTGATAGCCATTATCAACTCATCATTGAAGAGCAAAAGAAGACTACTACTGAAAAGACTGAGATTCTTCAAGGCAAATACAAGTTGGCTGAGAGTAGCGTACTTGAAAACGTTTTTGTTACCACTGACACCATCAAGGTGACTGTTCGCTACTGGCTTATTGAACTTTACGAAGCTATTGCTGTTGCCAAGAAGAAGGGTTCGTCTGAGGAGGAGATTAAGACTCTCGTTGAAACTTCTCACAAACAAATCCTGTCTCGCCTTGATGAGATCAAGTCCTCTGTCTCTACCCATCTTGAAAGTACTAGTTCCGCTGTGTTGTCTAGCAAGAAGACTGCAATCAACCAATCAGTTGAAGCTGCCATTAAGGTGACTGAGACCACTATTGCCAGTCATGTTAGCACTCTTGTTTCAAAGAAGGAGTCTGTTCAAACTGAAGAGGTTTGGCAGAACACCGTACGCATCACAGAGGAGCATCTCTCGGAACAGCTTACCGTGTACCAGAATGCCATCACTCATGAAATCACTCAGGTTCAGAGATTCGAAGTTCATGAGGAATCTGAAAGGGCCGAGATTAAGGTTGAATTGGACGAGAAGATGGTCACTGTTGCTCAAAAGACAATCTCTGATAAACTTGTTGAGACTCAGACTCGTTTGTCAGGCTGGTTCACCGAGATTTCTGAGCAAATCACTTTGTGCTTGGAACAAGGCTCTGAACAGAATGCCAAGAAGGATACCCTTGCTTTGGTCGAAGCTTCTAAGGTTGAGGTGTCTACTCGTATCGAAGAAGCTAAGCTTGTGATCCGTGCCTATTATGCTAACTTGACATTCCTTAGCTGGGCTGAAAGACGTCGCATTGAGTACTCCTTGGACAACGTCAAGGCTTCCATTATTGCCAACATTAATCAGTTCAAGAAGCATGTTGATAAATCTGAAGTCAAAAAGGAGGATATCATTAGATACACCAAGTATTCCTTTGGTGCTAGCGTCTCTCGCATTGCCTTGACAGAAGTTCAAAAGATCGTTACTACTGTTACCCAGGTCAGTGAGGTTGTTGCTGTTAAGCAATCCACTGAAGACATCAAGGAGGAAGTTACCAAGGTCTCCACTGATGTGTCCCAGACTACTGGTAGCGGTTCAACCAAGGTTGCTGAAACCATTGTCATTTCAGGTTCCCAGGCCGAAGCATCTTCATCTTCAAAGGCTTCTACCGCTGTTCTTACTGAGAAGGAGAAGGCTAGTAAGACCTCCACTAGCGTGGTTGAAACAGAGGTTGAGCAGACCAAGGTCACCGAAAAGAAGGACACTGAAGTTAAGCAATCAGAGTCATCTAGTGGTGTCAAGACTGCTGTTATTGGAGCTGCCGCTGCCGCCCTTGCAAGCGCTGCTATTGTTCACCATTATGAAGGCAAGGATGAGAAGAAGACCAGCAGCTCAACTGCCATTGCTGAAAAGCCATCTGTTTCTCATGCTAATGTGATTGTTGGAAAGAGCTCAGAAACAATCCATGTGGAGGAGAAGGACAAGGTATCTTCTACGAAGCAAGAGAAGTCTGAATCTTTGACTTTAGTGTACACTGACATTCAAACAACGTACCACACCTGGTTTACCACCGTCACTGAGCGTGTCTCTGAGTGTGCCAAGAACAAGGGCACTGAACAGGAAATCCAGGCTATTATTGTCAAGGCTCAAGAAGAACTTATTGTTTCTATCGAGAAGGCTAAACGTGACACTACTTGCATCATTGGTACCTCCCAAACGTCTTTCCATAAGACTCTATCTTGGTTAAGAACCACTGCTTGGGCTCAGACCAATGAGTTGAAGAAGATTGGTGTTAAGGTTGCCACTTCAAGTACATCCACTACCACTGAACTTGAGGAGAAGATTAGTGTCTTGAAGAAGACTACCTTTGAGCAAGTTGATTCTGCTATTGAAGAGTCCAAGACATCTGCTTCTGTTATCCACTCGGTTGGTCATGCCTCCTCTGCTGAGATTTCTGTTGGTAAGAAATATGAGGGTGTGGATTATGCCAAATCTTCTCATGGTGAGCTTGTTGAAAAGACCAAGGTCTCTGTTGGAATTGCCATTGAAGAGACTCGTGTTACTCTCCAGACCATGTTTAGCGAAATGTCTGCTTCCATTACCGAGCGTCGTAAGCAAGGTGGTGCGCATGTTGAATCTGACATTAGCAACATCATTAAGGAATCCCGCTCCAAGATTGAACACTTTATCCAGGAGACCAAGTCCACCTTTGAAGAAAAGATGAAGGTGACCTGTCAGGAATCCAAAAAGAGTGAGGTTTCAACCAAAACTCAGCTTGAAGTGATTGAGGAGACAAACAAGAAGCTTCAGTTCTCTTTAGAGAAGGTTCAAGAGAGTGTCATGGTTCAGGTCTCAAAGGTTGAGGAGTTGACGGTGACTAGCACTACCACTGTTACAACCGAGACTGAAATCACTGAGAAGTTGCAGAAGATCACACAGGAAACTCATGAAAAGGTCAATGGTACTTTGGAGGTGTCTGAGACCGTGATTGGTCATCATATTGAGGTTGTTGCCGAGTCTCAACAAACATCCGAAACTCATGAGTCGTCGACTGAGGATACCAAGACCAAGCTTACCTTGGGTGCCGAGTATGGTCTCGTTGTGGTTTCTGAGACAACCAAGGCAGTATCCAGCAGAATCACTGAATTGGTTGAGAAGATCAGTCACAGTGCATCCGTCAGCACAGAGACAATTGAACAGGATGTCCAAGGTTATGTCGTCGTTTCTGAACAAGAACTTGACCGTATCTGTGAAGAGGCTAAGAAGAAGGTGTCGTATGAGCTTTCCATGGTGTCATCTCATGAGAAATCTGAAGAAGAGCATTTCCTCACTGTCATTGAAGAAATTCGCACTTCTGCCAAGACCCGTATTTCTCAAATCAAGACGACCACCATCACTCACAAGGAGGAGACTAAGACTCTTTCCGAGAAGCTTCTCAAGATCGCCGAGGAATCTCGTCATGATGTTCGTATCCATTATGACAACACCAAGCAGTCTGTGGTTACCAAGACAGACAAGTTGGCTGAGAAGATTGAAGGTGGTCTTACCAAGATGACGACATCGACTGAAGGCGCCATCGTGAAGCATGAGCAGGAGAAGGAAGAGGATCATCAGTCCAAGATTGATCTTGCCAAGAAGGTGCTTATTGGTTCTGCTGCAGTTGCTGCCGGTACCGCTATCGCTGTTGAGATTGCCAAGAAGATTTCTGAACACAAGCAGGAAGTCAAGAAGACGGAAGAGATCCAGAAGCAGACTGTGGTTGTAACAGAAGAGGTCAAGGTTGAATTTGATAAATGGATTTCATCCTTAACCGAAACTGTTTTGTCTCAAACCAAGAAATCCAAGGTTTCGACTGAGGAGATCACCGCTACTGTTGAGAAGTCCAAGGTTGAATTCATCGAGATGATGAAGAAGACCAAGTCTAGCACTGTCATCACTGAGGAGCACCAGCATGAAGTCTTTACTTGGATCGAACAAACTGCTACTTACCAGGCTGGTCGTATTCAGGAGATTGCTGTCAACTCATCCAAGAGCTCTGTGATTGATGTTGAGTCCAGTCTTGAGGTGATCAAATTGTCCACTGTTCAGGAAGTGCATGCTGCATTGGAACATGTCAAGAAAACCAAGGAGCAGGCTGTCAAGTTTGTTGGTGTTACTACTGATCAGTTGAAGCAGAAGGAGGCTGCATTGCTTGATGTCAAGAGTGAGCTCGTCCTTGTCACCCAGTATGTAAGAACTTCGTTTGTTACTTTCTTCAAGACCTTCACCAAGACTGCTGTTGAGCGCATCCAAGCTGGCGGTGAGAACGTCGAGAAGGATCTTGCTATTCTTGTTGCTGAAACTCGCAAGAACTTGGAAGTTCATGCTGAGCAGGTGAAGCAAACAGCCACCAAGAGAATTTCTGCTTTGGAAACCAAGTCTGCTGTTACTGCCGTTTCTGTTGCCGCTTTGTCTGGTATTGCTACCGCTGAAGTCATCCAAGTTCTCAAGTCTAGTGAGGATCTCATTCTTCAGAGAATCAATAAGGTGCACTCAAGTGTCTGGTATATTGAAAAGAACCAGAGTACCACCAAGATTGTGGACACTATTACCACCATTGAAACCCAGACGACTACCGAGATTACTGAAAAAGTTGAGTGCTCCAAGCACTCTTTCATGAAGTCTACCTGTGAGCACTATAAGTCTGGTCACATCACTGTAGATCAGTCTCACCAGGCCTCTGAATCTCATGCCACCGCTCAGGCCTTACAGGTTTCTTTGAGTGTCAAGGAAATCAAGGTGACTATCCGTGAATGGATGCGTGATTTGGCTGAAAAGGTTTCTGTCTGTGCTCAACATGGTGGATCATCTGAGGAGATCGAGACTATCATCTCAACCGAGAATAAGCGTATCCATGAATACTTGGAAGTCTCTGTTACCAAGATTTCGGAAACTCACAAATCGGAGGAGAAGGTCACTTGTCTTCATTCTACTATTGAAAAGGTCAAGTCATCCATTGCAAGCACTTTGACTGAAGTGAAGGCTATTGGTATCGAGGCATCAAAGGAGACTCACAGTTATGGTGGTTTTGATAAGATGAGTACTGTAATCACTAAGCACGAGCACCAGATCAGTGAAGTATTGGTTACTTGTGAGACTACTATGACAGGTGTAACTACCATTGTTGGTCAGAAGCATCAGGTGACTGAAGAAACCAAGGTGTCCGACACGAAGAAGAAGGTCTCCGGCAAGTCTGTTTTTGTTATCGAGTATCTTAATGTGACTGTTCGTACTGCTTTGGAGGAGTTGATGGTTCAAGTCTCTGAATGTAGTAAGCGTATGCACAATATCAGTATTGTTACGAAGGAGGTGAATACTATCATTGCTGAGTTCAAGGAATACATCACTGTTGAACTTGATACCCTCACTCAGGAGGTCAGGTCAAGCAAGAAGAGTGCCAGTGTTATCCAGGAGACCATTGGTCTTATTGAATGGACTCGTGGTATGGTTCTCCAGAGTTCTACCCAGGTGCAATCTATTGGTATTAATGCAGGTGTGTCTTTCAGTTCTACTGGTGGATATGAGCAAATGAAGCCTTTGGTTGAAGCTACCCTTACTCAAATTGAAACTGCTTTGTCTCGCTGTGATAAGACTTTGAAGGTTGATATTGAAACAACTAGTGTTCACTGTGAGAAATGGCAATCTGTAAGTTTTTATTATAGAGAAAGAAAGAAAGAAAAAAGAGTATTAATTTATTTTTAAAAATAGCAAAAGGAATGCCGAAAGCAGAAGTTTGAATCTACTTGTACCAGCAAGAAGACCACTACTGTGATCAAGGACTCTAAGGAATCAAAGCAAACCAAGGGTACCAAGGACACCAAGGTGACGAAGCAGAAGAAGTCATCTTCCTCTTCTGATAGTGGTTCTGACAGCGAGTCTGATTCCGAATGTAGCAAGAAGAAGACCAAAAAGAAGACCAGTGCAAAGAAGGAGCAAAGAAGACAAAGTTCCAAGATCTTTGACTCTTGTAGTGAATCCTCTGACGAATCTTCTGATGAAGAGCACAAGTCCAAGAAGAAGTCTTCCCATGGTGTCGCTATTGGTGTAGGTGCCGGTGTTGCCGCTGGCGTTGTTGCTGGCGTCATCTCCAAGACCGATAAGAAGGAGGAAACCAAGGTGGTTCAGAAGACCAGTGATGTCAAGATTATTGTCAGCCAATGGTATGATAAGCTTATTACTGATGTCTCCAAGCGTGCCAAGAAGGGTGGTTCCAGTGTCTCCACTGATATTGAGATCATTGTACGAAAGGCCACTCTGGAAATCAACGAAACGCTCAAGGTTGCCAGCGCAAATGCTCATCTCCATGTTGTTGATATTTCTACCGTTCAAGACTACCGCAATTCTATTGAGTGGGCCAGAACTACTGTTATTCAAACCACTTACCAGATTGAGCAGATTGGTAAAAATTCAGCTATGTCAGCCTCCTCCAAGACCGGTGGTATTGAGCAGATGCGCCCTATTGCTACTGCCATCCAACAGCAGGTCAACATGCAAATGGATCACTATCATTTTGTCTCTCAGTCTCAAGAGACTCAGGTTATCTCCAAGACGGAGCACAAGAAGAACACCGATACTGTTTGCTCAGGTCGAACCTCTGCTGTCTCTCGCAAGGAGTATTGTGAGAAATTGGAGAAGCATGTTTCTGAAGTTGTTGCCGAGTCCAAGGTAGTTATCATTACCTGGTTTGCCCAATTGGTGAGAGATGTGTCTATTTGTGTCCATACCAATTCTACCAATAAGAATCAAGAGGTTGCCAAGTTGATCGAGAAGGCCAAATTGGAACTTTCTGAAACTCTTACCCGTACCCAGAGCAAGTTGGTGTCTGTCAAGGAGTATGAGCATGACGAAGCTCTTGATCAGATTGAATTGCACGTCAAGGAAAGTCTCAGCAAGGTGGATACTCTTGTCAACACCAAGCTTAGTGAACTTCATCACATTGCTACTACTTCATCTGAGACCGAGGTGAACGAGAAACTCACATCGATCACCCAAGTCACCAAGAGCCAAATCACCGAGACCTTGGAAGTCGGATGCAAGCACTCAGTTACTACCATTGAAACTGAAAAGAAGCAGACCGAGACCACCGTGGTTGTGATTGATACCGTTGAAGAAGTCAAGACTGTGGTTGCTACATGGCACACCAAGCTCTCTGAGCAGATCCATGCCATTAGCATCGATGAGAAGATTACCAACAAGGAGGCGAAGATTGCCATTTTGGTCAAGCAAGCTACCACCGAGATTGATCGCGTCACTTCTGAAGCAAAGGCCAAGATTACAAACAGTTCCAACTCGATCAAGACCGTCTCCAAGGCCAAGGAGGAAGAGCTTTTGAGCACCATTGACTATGTCAAGGAAACCTTTACTACCGATGTCAAGAAGATTGAGCAAGTGAGTGTTGAGGAAATCAAAAAGACCAACACCAATGTCAAGGAAAAAGTCAACACCATTGTTCAAAATTCGAGTGAGAAGATCAACCATGCTGTTACTGGTACCACTGCTGCCGTTGTCGGTGCTGCTACAGCCGCCATTGCCATCCATGAAGCCCGCAAGGATGAGAAGAAGCAGGAGAAGGTTTCGCATGATGCTGAATGGTCTGTTGATGTCCATGAAAACGTCCAGGTCGTATCTGAATGGTTCAAGCTTTTCACAAAGAAGGTTACCAACTCGGTTTCCAAGAAGAGCGGTAATGTCGAGCAGGATATCACCATTGTGGTGAAGGATGCCGAGCAGGAAGTCGATACCATGATTTCAAGTGCACGTGCCGAGTTCCTCAAGCGATTGTCTCATGAGAGTCTCGATCAAGAGTCCTACAACTATGCTTGCAAGCAGTATGAGCAAAGCCTTGAGACCATGCGTGTCTCTATTGTTACCGAGATCTATGAGGTCAAGAAGGTTGCTATTGAGTCTCACAGTACAGTCAGTGTGGAGGTGTTGGAGACTCGTTTGAATGAGTTGTCTACTGTTTCTACCGAGCGTATCAAGACCTCGATGGGTTCTGCTGTTGTTATCAGCCAAAAGGCCAAGTCTCAAAGCGTCAAGAACACAGGCTCTGCTATCCAAATCCATGTCGAGGATGAAAATGCTATCGTCGTTGGTGATCAAGACGTCGAGTTTGAACGAAAGGAAGATAGCAAGATTACTGAAACGAAGACAGAGAAAGGTAATAAATCATGACGTTATAATAATAACTTTGTACTAATAAATATATATTGTTAATATAATAGTTCAAGAGAAGCAATCCGGTTTTGGAAAGATCATTGCTGGTTCACTCGCCATTGGTGCTGGTGCCGCTGCACTCATCTATAACAAGAATGGTAAAGACAAGAAGGAGGAGCAAAAGAAATATGAGGCCATTCTCTCCGATGTTGTGGTCAAGCATGAAACAGGTGTCGAGACTGTTGAAAGTGTAAACATTGTCATGTCCAAATGGTTTACTTCTCTTATTCAGCAAGTATCCAAGGCATCCAACGCTGGTGCTTCGTCTCAGGAGATCACCTCCATTGTTGAAATGCATCGCACCAAGCTCACTGAGGTGGTTGAAGTCCTCAAGAAGAAGGGTACAACTTATTGTATTTCTACCACAGACGAACAAGAGTACACTAGCAAGATTGATTGGGCTGTGTCCGTTGCCACCACTCAGGCTACCCAGATTCAGCAAATTGGTATTAATGCATCTGTATCCAAGACGGATCAGTCTAGCCAAATGCAAGCCTTGGTTACCGCCTCTCATCACCAGATTGAAGCGACCCTTGAGCAGCTCAAGACTAATGTCAAGTTTGAGAAGGTCAAGACCCAAGAGGAGGTGCATGCCGGTCCTGTTTGTGGAAAGATGACCACCCAGGTTGACAAGACCAAGACTGCCTATACCATTATCCAAGAGACTCGTGTCACGACTGTTGCTGTGTTTGCCGAACTTTCTGAAAAGATTGTTACCCGAATCAAGCAAGGCGGTTCTAATGTACATGAGGACATCACCAAGATGGTGGCTGCTACCGAGACTGAGATCGCCCACATCTTTGAAGAGGCCAAATCTACCACCTCCAAGACCAGCGAGAAGTACTCTGAGATGGATCAGAAGACTCGTATCGAGATGGAGGAAGCATTGGTATCTGTTCACAAGACTGTCCAGGAACAAATCAATCAGGTCAAGACCGTTTCTGTTGAAGTTGTCACTAGTACAACTACTAGTTCTGAAGAAGCCTGTAAGAAGGTCATGTATGTCAGTCAGTCGTCGAAGGAAAAGATTGAGTTTGGTTTTACCGCTGTCGCTGCAACCATTACAGCAAGCCGTAAGTATATATATATAGACCTATTAGTTGTATAATATAATATTCATTTTTATTTTATTTCATTTAGTTGCTATCGCTGTTAAGACTGCCCAAAAAGCCACCGACACCGTTCAAGACTGGTACTCTTCTTTCCGTAAGAGAATTGACGTCCTCTTGGAAGCCAGTGATTGCTCAGAGGAGGAAAAGAAGGAGAAGATTGCTGTCGTCATTGCTGAAGCCGAGGTTGAAATGAATACCAAGATCACAAAGATCCAGGAGGAGACTACCACAGTTGAAAAGACCGAGACTGCTCAGCACGTTTCTACTGATCATCATCTTGATGTCTTCTTTGGTAATATCAAGTCTAGTGCCCAGGCCCAGTTGGAAGCAGTCAAGACGGCCGTCAGCCAGTCATCTACTCAACAGGTCTCTACCACGCTCAAGACATCCGAAGCCAAGTTGTCCCAGGAGGTCAAGACGCACTGTGAAGCCGTTGAAAAGGTCACTGCCGTTGAGACAAAGAAAGAGGAGAAGAACCGTTATCATGAGTACAAGGACACCATTGAAAAGGTTGCTCTTGGATCTGCTGCTGTAGCCGCTGCCGCTGCCTTGGCTATTAGCTACCATAACAAGAACCAGGAAAAGAAGGCCGCTGTTGTCGAAACTGTTCACAAGACTTCAGTCCAGGATGTCCAAGTCCAGGTTGATAAATGGTTTACTACATTGTCTGAAAGGGTCACCGCTTGTACTCAAAAGGGTGGTAAGAACACTTCTGTTGAGGTTGCCAAGATTGTCGAAGAGGCTCAGGCCGAACTTGAGGTCACCATCAATAAGACCAAGACCGAGTACGTCACCACTACAACCACGACAACGACTACCACGACCACTGAAGAAAGCCACCGCACTTTTGTAAGCACTCTTGATTGGATCAAGGCTACCGCAGTTGCCCAGGCTACTCAAATCACTGAGATTGTGAACCACGGCTCTACCAGTGCCATTGATGTCAAGACTCAAATAGAGAACCATGTTACTGCTGCCAAGCAACAGATCAATAGTGCTCTTGAAGTCCACTGTGATACCACCACTACCAAGGTTGATACCATCGAAAGTGAGGTCAAGGATACAAAGGTAACCGAGGTGATTCAGAAGAAAGAAGAAGTTAAAAAACAAGAAGTCAAGAAGATTGAGGTTATCACCGAGACCCGTGAGCAGACCAAGGAGCGCGTCCGACTTGAAATGGTCACCGTTGTTCAGGAATCCAAGGTTCAAATCAACAACTGGCTTGTTCTTCTCTTGGAGAGCATCACCACCATCGTACACGGTAACTCTGAGACCATCCGCAAGGATATCCTAAAGAGACTCGAAGCCGCTGAAAAAGAACTTGATGTCTTTATTCCCGATATCAAGAACAAGTTCTCGTCCACCAACAAGACTTCGGCCACATCTCATGTGGATACAGAAACCCATACATTGGTTGTGAATGCCCAAAAGCAGTCTCTTGATTGTGTCGATAGCATCCGATCTACCTTGCTTATCCAGATCTCTGTTCTCCGTGAGGTCATTACACGTATTGAAGTCGAAGATATCGAGGTAATTGTACAAAGAGTGGAATCCATTGTTGAACGCACCAAGCAACGTGTCCATCACACTTTGGAACATTCTGTTGAGATCTCCATCTCTGCCGCTTTTGAAGGAAAGGTGGTGACCTGGTCCGAGGCCTCTGCTATCCCCGAATCTTTCAAGAATGTCAACACGTTTGCATTTGATGTGGTTGGTACCGTTGTCAACTATCGCAAGAGCCTTCTCAATGTCTGGAAGCAAATCATCTCTAACAAGAATGATGCTGTACTTCATGGTATCCACTTCAACTACTTTATCGAGGAGTGGTATGGCTTCTTTATTGATCTCAAGAAGAAGAAGAAGGGTCTTTCCGATGACTTGCTGCTCCATGAGGCACTTACCTACAACTTGCAGCGCTACTATGTCAAGGAACTTTTGAATGAAGTTGAGATTGAACAGCTCTGTGATTCGTGGAGAAAGGTGGACGTCTATGATGATGCCCAAATTGGTATCCGTCGCATCAAGAACCAGCTCTCTGGCAAGTACACGACCGTAGCCATCTCTGATCGCTTCAACACACGCACCATGGTTGACTTGGCCAAGAACAACCATCTCTGCTGGCACTCGCAATTCTCTGCCGACATGTTTGGCAGTGAGACATCCGAGTCTGTTGTTGCCGGCACCGTCCGCTTGTTGGGACTTGAAAATGCCAGTCAGTTGGCCATTGTGTCTGGTAGCCCCGAAATGATTTCAGCTGCTAGAAAGCAAGGTTGTCACGCCATTCTTGTGGAGCGCGAAGAAGAAATCAAGTCTGAATACGATGTAAAAGTGAGCGGTCTTGATATCTTGGGTGAAAGCATCCAGTCTTACGTCGAGCATGAAACCATGGTTGAGACTTGGAGCCAGAAGGATGCCCCACAGCAATCGCGTGTATTGGTCCAACATTATAAATACACCACTTAAATATACTTGACAAACAAATAGCTTATAGTTTACCATATTTTTTATATTATTATCTCAATAAACAGAAAGCTTTACAAAATTATATATTATTGTTTCTTTATTTCCCATTGATAAACTTCTATTTTTCTATCCAATAGACCAAGAACAAGTTCGTCTTGGCCATCTGCATTCACATCCCCCAGTGTGATTGCATGTGGCCACTCTGAAGTGAGAATGTGTGATATTTGCTAATAATAACATGAATATCTCTTAATTTAAAATAGATTTCAATATACTCACATTGCCATTTTGATATATCAGAACTTCGTTGGAATGACCGGTACAAATCACCATGTCTGTTTCGTCATCCTCTAATGAATTTGGTCTGAATTGGATGACACTCGTGATGCTAAATCCAACCTTAAACCATTGATACACCTTGTAAATGATGGACATTAGTTTTGAATATGGACCAATATCTATCGACATTCATATACCTCAAAGTCAATCATGATGTAAACATAGCCATCCTGTCCCCCCATCAGAACCTGCTGAAAATCGAGCTTAAAAGTACCATGCATCATCTTTTCTGGTCGAATAAAACGCTTCAAAGTGTCACTATTTAAAAAATGACCCGCACATAGCTAAAAATAGTGTTATTCAAGTCCTCTTTCGTATGAATGTATGCATCTCACCGATTGGACCACAGTTGGTGTCTGAAGGGATTGTATTCTCTCGCCGTTTTGTATAAAGTGTAGTAAAGGCGAGCCATCACACACCAACAAACAAGCCATATCCATTCCAAATCTATCCTTTAGTATTGTTGAAAGCATAGTGTGTATTGCTGGTGATTTTCTTCCTCTCTAGTTTCCTTTGAATTTCAATAATTGTGGGTTTCTTTTCCTTTCTTTATTAATAGCCTTACTGTGCCCAGTGTCGCAAGTTTTGCTGATTCCTCTGCAATATTAAGTTTCCACAGGCCTTCATGTTGCTGAAAGCTTGTTATTGCACCATTCGAATCGCCAGCAATGATTTCACAACCTCCCACTAATCACCCAACGGAAAGTTTATTTTTTCTGTTCCCTTTCCGTTTATACTTCACTTGCCTAGATCGCTATAAATGCAGAGTTGTCGTATGGGCGAGCCTAAATCTCGCTTGCTCAAGATCTGTTGACGCGTAAACAATGTGACCACGCCGTCCGAATCTCCTACTGCCAGATCGAGTGTTCCAAAACCTGTCAAGTCGTGTAGATTCAAGGCTTGAATGGAACCACCTTTTGTTTCCAACAAGCCCTCAACAGGCTGTAATAGGTTAGTTTAAGAGCAATGCAAGTATAAAAAGAATATAGATCTACTTTTGTCTCGTTCAATATGAGAACACGGCCAGCAGTTGTGCCAATCAGAATATCATTTTCCTCGCTTAGTTCTTCCAAGAAAGGCTTACCAACTGCAAGACAGTTGATGGAGTCTTGGAGTTTGCTTGACCAGAGTTTTTGGAATAAAAGAGTCATAACTAACAATAAGAAAGGACGATGGCTTTTTACATTTTTTGATATTTTAAGCTCAGTCAATCTCAATGTTACACTTTTATGAAGACGTGTCTGAACCAGGTTATGACCTTCCCACTTTAGAAGAAAACCCCCCTTTTTTTGCTATTTGTACGCTTTTATTCCTTGACCGAGGGTTTACTTCAGAGCTTACCAAGTTTGTCGATTATTGGAATAAGCATGTAGGACTGCAAACAGCATCAGCAAGGGATTCTGTACTATCTTTACTCAATGCCTTTTGCATTAACTTCTCCACTGAGAACGAGTTTATTAGGAATAGCTTGTATCTTTACGTTCAAGAGTAGGACGCAACATATCTGCGTTTTAAATATCGTGTTACATCAAGCATCAGG